>CAUYQU010011456.1:0-108821 GCA_963574635.1 Cheracebus regulus | reverse complement strand
TTGTTAAACACAATTATTGGCATAAAAGAGGTTTTTAATACCCATTTTTAGACTGTATTCTAGCCTGGGTAATAAAACAAGAATCCCATTCTCTCTCCCTCTTTCTCTTCCTCTTTCTTTCTCTCTTTCATTCTTTTTTTTTTCTTTCTTTTGCTGTTTCTTTCTCCTTTTCTCTCTTTTTCTAAAATCTCTTCCTCTTTCTTTCTCTTTCATTCTTTTTTCTTTCTTTTGCTGTTTCTTTCTTTCTCCTTTTCTCTCTTTTCCTAAAATCTCTTCCTCTTTCTCTCTTTCATTCTTTTTATTCTAAAAAAAAAAAGTCTTTGCTTTCCAATACACTGTTATGTTAATTTCATTTCAAATAATACTATATTTCATCTTATGAGGGCAGCATTTTATAGGTTCTCTGGGTGAGGCAAAAAATATTTATATCTCAATAAATCTTATGTTGTATCTAAATAGACAATAGAAGGCTTTTCAAGGACAATGATCTTAAATAATGTAGTTGTTACTTGTTACACATTTTATCACAATTCAAGGTAACTGCAACTTTAAAACAGTGATGAAGGATTTATTATTTTAAATTTCATGTATTAAAAATGATTCCTTTTTATTCTCAACTTCAGATTACAGGTTAAGATGAGCTGACAAAGAGTTTTCTGCCTTCTATAGTCACTTAGAAGCTGCTTGTCATGGAACCGGAACATTCTAAAATAAATAAAATTATCATAGAAGAGGGTGAATACTCCTTCGTCACCCTTCTAAGACAGTTTGCCCCAGTCCTTTGCTGAGTTTGAGCTCCACCCACTTCCATATTCTTAGATCTGTGTCCTACTTCCATCCATAGTCCATGTCAACATTACTCTCAAGCCTCACTCTATTGCCCAGGATGGAGTGCAGTGGCACAATCTTAGCTCGCTGCAACCTCTGCCTCCGGGTTCAAGCAATTCTCTTGCCTCAGATTCCCAAGTAGCTGGGATTATAGGTGTGCACTACCACACCCAGCTAATTTTTGTATTTTTAGCAGAGACAGAATTTTGCCATGTTGCCCAGGCTGGTCTCCAACTCCTGAGCTCAAAGCGATCTGCCCATCTCAGCCTCCCAAAGTGTTGGAATTACAGGCATGAACCACCATGCCTGGCCTTAATAATATTTTTTTGTTTTTGTTTTTGTTTTTTTTTTTGTGACAGAGTCTCTCTCTGTAGCGCAAGCTAGAGTGCAATGGCGTGACCTTGGCTCGCTGCAACCTCCACCTCCCAGGTTCAAGTGGTTCTTCTGCCTCAGCCTCCCAAGTAGCTGGGATTACAGGCGTACACCACCACGCCTGGCTGCTTTGTATTTTTAGAGACAGAGTTTCACCATGTTGGCCAAGCTGTTCTTGAACTCCTGACCTCAGGTGATCTGCCCGCTTTGGCCTCTCAAAGTTCTGGGATTACAGGCATGAGCAACCGCGCCCAGCCAATAATTTTTTTTATACAATGACTTCTGTCAAGTATTTTAAAAAAAACGTATACATTTATCTCTAAAACATATCCATGAAACTAGTCACTAGTAGTCTCATTTCACAAGTGCTGAGGTATAAAGAAGATAAAAGGCTACACATCCATTAGTGTAGATCTGGGTGAAGTCTAGATAGTTAAACTGTGCATTTAAAAACTTCTTACATTTCTGCATATTGAATAATTTCTTAGAAAAATATACGTGAAGTGCCAATCAATATATTCCCATCAAAAGGCAAGCTATTGAAAGTGTTTAAGAAAAACAACTGATTGCTAGCTTAGTAAAACTTATTGACCACTCAACCATTCATTATTAAATAATATTAAATATTTATCAAATAGCATCATGTGCAAGTCTGGTGCTTAGCAGAAGTAGTAGATAGTATCATTCATGAACTGACCATTGGTTAAATCTATTACTGTCATCTATTAATTATTATTTGAACTGGTAAACATAGAAAAGCAGAGAAGACAGGCCAAGTAATGCTATGTAATTAAGAATAAAGAGATAATAATGGACCAACACGTATTTGGAACATTTTGCATGCAGTTCAAAAGCATTTAAAATACCAGCACCAAAGCAAAAAGAAGACAGCTTAAGTATTCCTGTTTTGAACATAATAATGCCACACTTTCAAGATCATGAGACATTAAATTTTACAAATTGTAGGACTATCATATTCCAACACAATTGTGGGAAAGCACAGTATTCAACAGGAAAAGGGCACTAAAGCTAAAATCTGAAAATAAATTACTTTGGTTATCATAAAAAAATCAAATTATATAGCCAGAAAATGACTCAGGAAGGAGTAAAACAACAACAAAAATAATAAAAATAAAACTGCTCTTTAGAAGGTTTGAATGACCAGCTTGTCACATTCAATGGTACTTTAAGATCCTTATCTAATTGGCTCTCTAAGCAGCATTCTACAGAGTTGAACACTCTTTAATCTGAAAGTATTTTCTTTTCTTGACTTCCATAAGATCACATGCTTGTAAGTTTTCTTCCTATCTCTGTGGCCTCTTCTTTAAAAATCCCTTGTGTGACTTCACCTCTTCTATCAAATTTACACCTCCAACACCTGTTGTAACACATCCTTCATGTTCAATCCTAGGCCCTCTTCTTTTATTATACATTCCCACCAGAAGAAATAACTTCATTTCCAGTTTTAAAAACCACAACCATTTGCTCAAATGTAATTATCTAGCTTAGACATCTCATCTGAGTCTCAGAGCTGTCTACTTGGCATCACCACTAGAATAACTCACAGATTTCTCAATCTACTCTCTTGATTTCTTTCCCACAGAAATTTACTTTTTAAAATTTCCCCCCTCTAAACAAATGACATCAGCAGCCAAATAGTAGCTCAAACCAAAAAATCTGGACATCCTCCTTTATTCCTTACTTTTCCTTACTGTGTGCCTCTTCTCATCCAATCAACATCATAAAATTCTGTAGATCCTACTTCTAAAATAGAACTCATTACTATCCATTTCTCTTAATCCTATTCCAAGATACTTTTGCTCTTGTACTCATGATATTCCTCACAAAGCAGCTAGGACTATCCTTAAAAAAAATCATGCAGCTGGGTGGGGTGGCTCATGCCTGTAATCGTAGCACTTTGAGAGGCTGAGGTGGATGGACCACTTGAGGTCAGGAGTTTGAGACCAGCCTGGCCAACATGGTGAAAACCCATCTGTACTAAAAATACAAAAATTAGCAAGAAACCGCTTGCTTGGGAGACTGAGGTTTTAGTGAGCCAAGATAGTACCACTGCACTCCAGCCAGGGCAACAGAGCAAGGCTCTTTCTCAAAAAAAAAAAAAAAAATCTGAACCTCTTAAAAACCCTTCAATGTCTTCTCTCTGTAATCAAAATAAAATACAAACATGTAGCATAACCTCAGAGGACCCGTATGTCTAATTTTATCACAAGTCGCACTCCCTGGTAATCACCAGACTGAAATCACACTGGTTTGTTCCTCAAACAGGCCAAATTCTTTTCTGCTTCATGATCTTTTGTTATTGGTTTACTTTTCATTCCTATAAGGCCCTTCCTGGCAATCCAATCTAAAGTAGAAGGTCATTTTATTTTCTCATGTGGTATCCTGTTCTTTTTCTCATGAATATTATTCCAAAGGTATATTTATAAATGTCTTTGTTTACATTTTATTCTCTTTCCACCTCTACTCAACTGTAACCTTTATTAGAAAAAAAGACTCTTTTATTTCCTACTGCACACTTTCCCCCATCCAGGGCCTAATATATAGAACACGTTATCTTGGTGAGTTAATGTAATAAAATAAGAATTTGGCTATGCTTCGCTAGTTTCGAATGCTGTTAAAATCTAGGTCCTCATCTTAAGTAGCACAATGTCAAACATGTAGAGGAAAGATTTCTTAAGTTTTAAGCCTATAATGTAAGTTTTATTTCAACAGACATGAGATTGCAGTCAGTCAACTTACTCCCAGCCCCAAGAATGTCTATTCAGAGTTGCATTTTGTTCCTGCATAATTGAACTGAGCTCCTTACAAGTTATTTAAAATATTAAGACATATTGCTTAGGTTGTACCATGTAACACTGTTCTTGACAGGTCAATTTCAGTGAAAGAAACATAACTTGGATTAGAAAAAGAAATGAGCAGCCTGCCACTGTGCAAAGATCAGATGGTAAGGCCCTGTGATACTGCATTTCCACACAATGATCCAGAGGTCCATGGGCAAAAAAATCTACATAAAACAAAATTTTATGTAGATTTATGGGACTCCCAAAAGGGTCCCAGAACAACATTTAAAAAAAAGAGCTATGTGTATTTAGAAATCAGGAGTGGAATAAATCCTTTGCATAAATACCCGTTTCAATTTTAAAGAATCCCCTTTAATTTTCCTTGAGCACACTCTCACTCAAAGTATGGGGCCCTCATTCCAAACAAAGAGCCAGTGAAATTCCAAGGTATGGAAGAGGTGACAGACACTTAATATTTTATGCAGTATAATATTTCTACCTGTAAACTCTTCTTGAACATTTTTAGTGATGAAGATTTGTGGTTTTAATTAATAAATAATTATTCTTACTATGATGTCAAAAATTATCTCACTATAAAATCCAGAAATTGGTTCTAGTTGTGCTTTCTATAATTGCAAAAAAGTCTTCTTTCGTGGGGGAGCCCTAAAATATTTAAAAGACATCATTTTACTTTCTCCACAGCTTTCTGTGTTCCTGTCTTTTCCTTCGGCCTTGTTTTTGGTGTTTCTACCTATACAAGAAATTTGCAGATCATTTAGCCTTTGTGGTATTGTACTTATAGTTCTACATAATTTCCCTTCATAATTTGTCTGAATCTTTCATTATATTCCCTCTATTTCTCTTTCCTTCCTCAGTATTTAAAAATACGTAGTGATGGGAAGCTCCCTGCTCAGCCTAAAATGACTTCTTATTTCTTATATATCCTTTTCCCTTATTTTTTAAAGATTAGAATAGATTTTTTATTATATATGTCAGAATTGTATTTTTAAGCTTCTCCCACTACTTGTCTAATTATTAATTCAAATCAGTATAATTGCCACTTTAACACATTTCCAGTTTGTGTCTTTAAGACAAACATGCAAGAAGTTTAATTCCTCTTCTGCAACATAGTCTTTCAGATATTTCATTTATTTAACAAAATTTTTAGGTTCCTACTCTCTTAAGTACTTCAGATAAATAAGTTTGCAAAAGAACGATCCTTCCTCCTCAAAGCTCACATTCTAGCAAGGGGAAACAGATAAACAACAAATGTAATAAGCCAGTGAATTATAGTAAGATGAAAGATGAGTGTGACTGAAAACAACAACAGTGTATCACAGTAAGGGAGTGGTGGGAGCGGACAGTCAGGGTGTTCCTCACCAAGAAGGAGATATTTAAGTAAAGTCTTGAAGATAGTTCTCTTGTTCCTCTGAGCCTATTGCCTTCTCTTCCTTTATTACCATCTTCTTCCTATAGAATTATTTTAGCACCTACAATGGGTGAGGCAATATAATAGGTCCTAGAGATTCAAAGATCCATGAGAGAGTCTATTCCATTATTAGCTCACAGCTAGTAAACGCAGAACCATAAACCAAATATCCCTATATGTTAAGTGTTATAATAAAATGGTGAATATAATAAATTACAGAACTGGAAGTAATTAACTCTGCCTGCTATATTTTGATTACTTTTGAAAACTAAGGAAATATGGTCTCTTTCTCCCAAGATTTCTAACACTTGCTCTTCTCTATCAGTTCTTTGTTGTTCCTCTGAGTCTAGGACAGTTATCCAGATTATCCTCAAAAAGACTTCTGCAAATGTTTAGATATTTAAAGCTTTCTAACTACCCCATTTTGCTACTGTAGTAGTTTTATTAACTGAGTTTAAGAAAGTATTTTATCTTCTAGACTATATTAAATCTTAAAGTTACATATATTTTCTTTTCAGCTTCACTAAATGCTGTTTACTTGGCTTCTCTCATCAAGTTCATGCAATTTTGGGTCCATTTAAAAATCTCTATCAGGCCAGGTGTGGTGGCTCATGCCTGTAATCTCAGCACTTTGGTAGGAGTTTTATCTCTAAAATTATATTTACATCTTCATGTTCAAATTTCAGGCTTTCATTCTTTATTGTCCCACAGGACTTCCCTGTAGTATTTGGTTTCTGCTACTTACTCTAAGAAATCACTGAGCACTTTTGTCCATTGTAGTTTCTCTTGCTGTGTCATACTGATACCCTTTACAGAAAGTATTCTTCAATTTTTTTTCTTTTGTTTTTTTTTGAGATGGCACCTCCCTCTGTTACCCATGCTGGAGTTCAGTGGCTCGATCTCGGCTCACCATAACCTCTGCCTTCTGGGTTCAAGCAGTTCTTCTGCCTCAGCCTCCCAAGTAGCTGGGATTACAGGCACACACCACTACACCTGGCTTTTTTTGTATTTTTAGTAGAGATGGAGTTTCACCATGTTGGCCAGGCTGGTCTTGAACTCCTGACCTCAGGTGATTTACCCACCTCAGCCTCCCAAAGTGCTAGGATTACAGATATGAGCCACCACGCTTGGCCTAGTATTCTTCAATTTTAAACAGACGTCTTCTTCCTCTCATATTTCAGTTTAAAGAACTATGTAAAGGTCAGTCAGTTCCTACCAGACATATTTTTCAAGGTCACATGAAATGTACTATATCTCCGGTCAGGAATATTTCATTACAGTGTCATAATCCAGCGCTTGTTTAACACGACCACTTGTTAGAAGATGACTTTAAAACTTACATTTGCCAGCTGGTCATGGTGGCTTATACCTATAATCCCAGTACTTTGGGAGGCTGAGGCAGGAGGACTGCTTGAGCCCAGGAGTTCGAGACCAGCCTGGACAACACAGCAAGATCCTGCCATAAATAAAAATAAATAAAAACCTATACTTGCCTCCATGAAGAACCTATGTCTCATTTATGCAGTGAGCCACTATTACTGAATATTATTCACAAATATGTATATATATAATAGATATTATATATAATGTTATATATATTATATAACATTATATATAATATTATATATATTAAATATTATATATATATATATATATATATATACACACACACACACATTTTTTTTTTCTTTGAGACAAAGTTTCACTCTTGTTACCTGGGCTGGAGTGCAATGGCATGATCTCCACTCACTGTAACCTCTGCCTCCCAAGTTCAAGTGATTCTCCTGCCTCAGTCTCCCAAATAGCTGGGATTACAGGTGCCTGCCACCATGTCCAGCTAATTTTTTTGTAGAGGTAGGGTTTCAGCATGTTGGCCAGGCTGGTCTCAAACTCCTGACCTCAGGTGATCTGCCCACCTTGGCCTCCCAAAATGCTGGGATTACAGGCGTGAGCCACCACGCCGGGCCCACAAATATATTTTATGGACAATATTATGCACAAGTATATTTCATTCCAGGGAATATTATGATATTCCCTGGATGAAAAGAAGCAGGATAGGATCAGGAAACTCAGGCCCATGACACAGACAACTGGATATTATTATTCTACTCCATCTACAAAGTAATTAAGAATATATTAAACTAGATTTAAATTTTTTAAAAATTTATTTTAAACGTCCCCTCTCATGTTCACTCTAATAAAATCTTCCAGTCTCTATTTGCTAGCTCTGCACCTGAACAAAGACACTGGTTATCCATGATGGAAAAATAGTTTGGGCCTAGCAGAAATAGTCAGGTAGGCCCAGATATTATTCATCTAAAATGAGAACAAATTATGAAACTTCATATATACTTCTGGGTCTTTGGAAGACATTTCAAATCTTCTATGTAAAAAAAGAAGTCTACATTTTAAAAAATCCTAGTCTATCATTAACTAGGTACCTCTTTAACAGATGTGTGATTTAAGGCAAATTTAATCTCTCTGTCCCTTGCTTTCTTAAAGAGGTCAGATAACTTCCCTATTCTATCTATAAAGATGGTCACTGAGCTCCCTTCCAGCTTCAATAGTTTGCAGTTTTAAACTTTCTGTTTTCTTCCATAGAGAACTACCTTCTATCCCTCCCTTGTAAGAGACAGAAAATACATGAAATTGTCTGGAAGCTAGTCCTCCTTATTCCTTGGAACGTACTCCAAACAGTCTGGTCAGACGTTTACTTACTCTTACTCAAGGGGACATTATGGCACAGTGGTTCACGGTGTAAACTCAGGAACCAGACAGGCTTGCATATATATCCCAGCCTTTACACATCCTAGCTGTAAGGCACACTTGGGCAATTGCTTAAACTCTCTATACTTGTAAACAGGACTTAGTAATAGTAATAACCTAATAGGTTGTTGTGAGAATTACTTCATTTAATAGTGAATATGAAGCTCCCAGTACAATGCCTGGTACATAATGAGAATTCAGAAAGTATTATTATTATTACCAGCATTATTTTATATTATTTTAAATGGGTAATTTAATGGTAGGTTATTCTGAAACTGACCCAAGGTAACATCTCCCATGATACACATCTACAAAATTGGAAAGAATTTATTTCCTTTTAATGCAGCCAACATATTACTGAACAAAGCCTTGGTTACAGTTTGAATTTTTTGTTTCTAAAGTTCTGAGAGATAAGAATTTATATTAACTAGAATGCAGACCAGGCAAAAATTAATAACTGTTTTCAACTTTCACTATGAAGTGCTAATATGATTTCCAAACACAAGAATAAAAATAACTCAATAACCCTTTTCCATGATTTTTGATAAAACAAACTTTGACAATTACAGAAACCAGTCAATTGATGCAATCTAAAATTTTATGTTGTTATGGAAAATTACAGCCTCTTTATTATATAGGACAGCCTTTTCTTCTTCATAATATAAATAAGCAGTTTTTTGGCTGGGCGTTGTGGCTCACGCCTATAATCCCAGCACTTTGGGAGGCCAAGGCAGGTGGATCACTTGAGGTCAGGAGTTCGAGACTAACCTGGTCAAAATGGTGAAACCCCCTCTCTACTAAGTATTCAAAAATTAGCCAGGTGTGATGGCACGTGCCTGTAATCCCAGCTACTTGGGAGGTTGAGGGAAGAGAATTGCTTGAACCTGGGAGGCAGAGGTTGCAGTGAGCTGAGATCATGCCACTGAACTCCAACCCGGCCACATAGTAAGACTTTGTCTCAAAAACAAACAACAAATAAATAAGCAGTTTTCAATGATGAGTGTGTTTAATAATCACCTAGAGAGCTGCTTCTGCTACAGAGACATTGATCGACATATCAGAAAATCTGTATTCTTAACCATCACTTTAAGTGATTTTAATACAGGTAGACTTAAAAACACACAGATAAGCACTGGTACAGAAGGCTTCTGATCTCTAAGAACTCACAACTTAAGTTATGACGAATTGAGAGATAGGTGCACATGTATGCACGTGTGCATGCACACACACACACACATTCCACAAAATTTTTACTGTTAGGTGTCTATGTGTTGTTCACAGCTCATAAACCATTTTCAAAAAATTATAATGTAAATCAAAATGTAATTCATTTCCCAGGTCATCTCTGGCAAACATTCAAGCCAGAAAGTAATTACATTATATTTAATAGAGTATCAGCTTGTGTTGTGATTCTGGAATGCAGTAATTATATAGTACAAGAGGGAGAAAAAGGGAAGAGGAAGAAAATTAATAAATGAGAAAATAGAAGAGGGTTTACTTCTCTATTCTTTGGCACAATGAAAATCCTAAAAACACTCTGAAATGGGGAAAAGGTATAGTTTTCACATTCCTAACAAATTTCTTCATTGCTTTCTTATCTCCTTACATCTCTAAGCATTTCCAGATGTTGAGATCGGAAAGGTAAGCACTATGTCTCACTTTAGTATATCAACAAGGCTGATGCCCCAAGTCTTCAAAAATTCTAAAACTATTAGCTCCATATCCTCCCTCCTTCAATTAAGACTTCTACTCCTAAAATACTGCTAATCTTAGGCTTGTTTAGTATTAAAATAAACTGGTGGAGTGGATTCATCTTTCAGAGATATTCTTATTTTCAAACAATAACCTTATCTGGTAAAATTTAAAGTGCGTTTAAAAAATATATAGGCAAACTTATTGAGGAACTGTAATTTGGAGCTGGTTAATTTCATTACATACAAGCCTCTTATAGGATTCTTCTCTGGGCTCAGTTCTCCTAAGTTCCAGCTTTGTTACAGCTTCTCTCTTTCCTCAAATGAATCACACTCATAGATTTGCTAAAAAGGTCAAGTAATACATATATTTTTAAATCAGGTACTCTAGAGGTTGAGGTTGAGGTTGAGGAATTGAGGTCAGTTTTTCAGACAAGTATTTAATATTTTTATGAGAAGTCTGTATGTAAATTTTTGAATGTATTCACATTTAATTAATCCTGTTCATAGAAATTTAACACCAGCTTCTGTACAATACCCCTATGAGGCAGAGGAAGAACACCATATGCAAATACTACACACTAAATAACAGCATCATGTTAAGACAGGTTTTTAAGTAAATCAACCTTGGTAAAGCAGCCATCTCAAGTTCATCCCACATTCAGGACTAATGGTTTATTACCTAGTTTGCATTACTTCATGATTATAATGCACTTACAAAGTTCTTAATTCTCCCCTACTATTGCATATATAGGTTGACAATGTAGAATACTGTACACTATATATATGTATATTTTAATGTAAGTCCATATGTTAACAACTACCCACAGGTTTTAGGGCCAAGTGTACTCAGGAAAAATTTATGTTCAAAAATTATTTTGCTGTGTTTTATCTAGCATTTTTAGTGTGGGTGGAATGGCAGGCAGAGAGTCCTTCTGCATCAACTATTTCTGCCATAGCCACAAGGAGCAACTTTGTAGACTTAGGAACTGTCAATTAAAAATATTGAAACTATTGGCTTTGCCTTGTCCCTTTTCTTAATTGAGAAGTAGCTGTAGACATTCTTTATAAAAGTCAGCAAAGCAAAAACCGAATGAATGTTTCAGAAATCATTTTAATGGATTTATTGCTTCAATTGTTTTATTTAGTGTAATTAAAATAAAAAGTAGGCCAGGTGCTGTGGCTCACACCTGTAATCTCAGCACTTTGAGAGGCCGAGGCAGGTGGACCACTTGAGGTCAGTAGTTCAACACCAGACTGACCAACATGGCAAAAACCCATCTCTACTAAAAATATAAAAATTAGCCAGCTGTGGTGGTGGGTCCATGTAATTCCAGCCACTTCGGAGGCTGAGGCAGGAGAATCACTAGAACCCAGGAGTCAGAGGTTGCAGTGAGCTGAGTCGTGCCACTGAACCACTGAACTCCAGCCTGGGCAATAAAGCGAGACTCCATCTCGAAAAAAAAAAGAAAAAAGTACAGTGTCTAGTTGCATGTCTAAAAACTCCTAAAACTTGTATTAAAAATTCCATTGGTTTTAAATGATACTAAGTTGCTCTCTTCACTTAGTGTCTTCATTTAGAGACCATTTTAATAGGTTTCTGTTATTGGGCCATAATATATTTATGACACATGATATAACTAGCAGTTTAAGAAATTTACTATTTTAAAAACTTTTTACACATCTTTTCCAATTTAATTATTTTTTGCACATAATACATTCCATGATAAAATTTTTGGTATAAGAATATATTAATTTTATTTTCCTGAAATTTATTTTTGATAAAATAACTTGATATTTATTTTCTATTAAATGTATTATTACAATAAATGTTTTCATGTTTCTAGGCCTGATAAATCATTTTGTGTTTGAGGGACTGGAAGGAATGACAATATCTTAGATTTGAAAGTGTCTTGAGAAAGTACTGGTATAATCTGTCTATGAATTCAACTTCCCGTGAGGGGAATCAATTACAGTTCTCTTCTAAGTATTTAGGAAACATACTTCCTAACGTTATATTTCCAGGGTTACGAGAGTCTAAGTGGAGACACTATCCTTTACATTTCATTCCATGCTTATTCCTACTAAACTGGAGGAAATTTATTGTGATTTATATCTCTTCATATGTGTTAGAGACTAAATTGTGTTCCCCCAAAATTCATCTAAGTCCTAACCCGTAGTACTTGAGAGTATGATCATATTTAGAGATAGTCTTTAAAGAGGTGATGAGGTTAACGGGGCATTAGAATGGGGCCCTCACCCAGTAAGACTGGTGTCCTTTTAAGAAGAAGAGACGGCAGGGATGCACTGGAACAGAGGAAAGGCCATGTGAAGAGGCAGCAAGGAAGTGGCCACCTGAAGCCAAGAAGAGGGTCTCAGAGGACACCAGTCCTGCTGGCCCCTTGATCTTGGACTTCCAGTCAGCCTCAAGAACTAGGAGAAAATTAAATTTCTGTCGTTTAAGCTACCTAGTCTGTGGTACGTGTTTTGTATAGTATGCTTCAAGATAAAGTGTCCTGTAATCTTTAGCTTTACGGTGCTTTCAAAAGCTTTCATCAATCTCTTTTAAAAACTTTAAGGAATTTACTCAGGACTATTTAGATCTAGTCTAAGATTTTAAAAGTACCTTGCACAATTTTGCTGTCCCAATATACCATGTCTCTTTGCATGATAAAATTCAGCTGTAAAGTGGATTTCGGTAAGTTAAGTGCTATTTCCTAAGTACTTCCGCTGATTTAAAAACTGGTATGTCTACACCAATTGTATCATGCTTTCGGTTTAAACAAAGGTAAATTATTCATACAATCTCTTTAAAAAACACACTTGTTATTACATTTTTATATACCTAAGACTTCAAGTTTCCTAAAGGCAAAAATTCTATTTTATTAATGATGTTATTCTAATTCCCAGGGCCTATACAATGGTCAGCTGAGTGATTTGCTTCTAAGGACACTATTTTATCTAAACAAATTCTAACAAAGAAACTGTGTATTACCAATAGGCATACTTCAACTCTTACTTCATTATTCTTCTAAAGAAAATATTTTAAAATGAAAACTGTTAATACTAGCTTCTGCAATAGAGCTGAATGCATCTGAATACTATTATTGTGGGTTGTAGCTTTTGAAATTAATTTTTCTAAATTAGCATTCTAAATCATTACAAATTCTATTTTTGATATTTAAACAGCTCTACAAAATGCAATTATAACTCATTCAGATCACCAAAGAAAATGGATACCCTGAACCAATTTTTATCAGGAAGCAAATCAAAAGTGAACATATGTTTCTCATTTCATAATTAAAAAGTTCAGTACTAAAAGCCTGGATAGTTTTTTAAGCCTGAATACACTAAAAATTAACTGTCATTTTCTAGCTACTTAATTAAATATAATAGAAACATACAATCTTGAATTTCTAAAATGTCTTAATCCAATATCATTTAAATATATGATGCTGAATTTCTTATATTCCTCAATTATGCAAAAAATATAGAAACCCTAAGTTGTTACTAAATTAGCTTGGAAAGTCCTGAATTCTATGACGCAATTAAAAATTTCCCACAAAAAGAATAAGACAAAGTGCATATACCTAATTATGTTTTAAATGTTACCTCCTGAATCAATTCTTATGTTAGGTTTAACACTGTTTCAGCTTTGAGTACACATGGGCACAAAGATGAGAACAAGAGACACCAGGGCCTACTTGAAGGGAGAGGGTGGGAGGAGGGACAGGTTTTAAAAAACTGCCTATCAGGTATAATGCCCGCCATCTGGGTAACCAAATCTTTTCAACGCCAAACCCCAGTGAGGCAATTTACCCATGTAACAAACCTCCACATGTACCTTCTGAACCTAAAATAAAAGTTGAGAGAAGCAGGTTGTTTAGTTTCCATGTAGTTGTGTGGTTTTGGGTGAGTTTCTTAATCCTGAGTTCTAATTTGATTGCGCAGTGGTCTGAGACTGTTTGTTATGATTTCCATTCTTTTGCATTTGCTGAGGGGTATTCTGCTTCTGATTATGTGGCCAATTTTAGAATAAGTGTGATGTGGTGTTGAGAAGAATGTATATTCTGTGGATTTGGGGTGGAGAGTTCTGTAGATGTCTATTAGGTCCGCTTGGTCTAGATCTGAGTTCAAATCCTGGATATCCTTGTTGATTTTCTGTCTTGTTGATCTGCCTAGTATTGACAGTGGGGTGTTAAATCTCCCACTATTATTGTGTGGGAATCTAAGTCTCTTTGTAGATCATTAAGAACTTGCTTCATGTATCTGGGTGCTCCTGTATTGGGTGCATATATATTTAGGATGGTAAGCTCTTCTTGTTGCATTAATCGCTTTATCATTATGTAATGCCCTTCTTTGTCTCTCTTAATCTTTGTTGGTTTGAAGTCTGTTTTATCAGAGACTAGGATTGCAACCCATGCTTTTTTTTTGCTCTCCATTTGCTTGGTCAATCTTCTTCCATCCCTTTATTTTGAGCCTATGTGTGTTTTTGCACGTGAGATTGGTTTCCTAAATATAGCACACCGATGGGTCTTGACGTTTTATACAATTGGCCAGTCTGTGTCTTTTGATTTGAGAATAAAGACACAATGTACTAGAATCTCTGGGACACATTTAAAGCAGTATTTAGAGGGAAATTCATAGCACTAAATGCCCACTAGAGAAGTGAGGCCTCCAAAAGTGCTGGGATTACAGCATGAGCCACCACACCCAGCCTCATATTGACACAATTTTAAGGTAAAAATGACTATTGACCCTGGAACTAACTCAGATTTAAAAATACATATGTTAAGTATTCCCTCTTTTCAATTTCCAATCCTCATGCCCTGGTCCTAGACCTTACTACCTTGTATTTAGGCTCCCTCACAGTCTGCTCACTGGCATTCCTGCATCCAGTTTCTCCCTTTTAATCCTTCATAGACATCTCTGCAAGATTTATTTTCCTAGAATAGATTTTTTAAAATGAGTTTATTTCTAAGGAAAACAAAAACAACAACAAAAATCTAAGTGAGTTGATAGAACAAAATCTAATCTACCAATCTTGGAATTCAGGGTTTCCAACCAAAGATCTTTTCAATTTCACTCCTACTTTTCAACACACACAGTTTTAATTAAGTCTCTCTATTCACTGCCCCCCTCTCCACCCAGAGTACCTCTTTGCCTCTCATTTCTTATTTCTCTTCATTTGGATCAATTATTAGGGTGTAGAATTCATCTTCCTGTCTAAAGCCTCATCTTGCCAGAGCTAAGCCCTGCCCTGACCATTCCCTTATCCTGAGGCCGAAAGCTATTTGATTCCTCATGCTCTTAGCCTCTGGACCTTCAGAATCATGATAGGGCTTGTAGTCTGACTCTGAGTACTGCCATTTCTAGGCAATTTCTCTTGTGATGCCATTCCCTACTTCCTTTCCCCAAGAAGGACCCAGGTTCATCACCTTGCTCTTTAAAGCACACTTTAGACTGCAAGTTAGGGTCCTCAGGAAAGGGGCCCAACTCCACAGCATTTCCAACACCATCCAGTTCAAGTTTCTTTCCTCCCAACCCTAGGCTTATGGTCCCAGCAGCCTTGCATAAATGGAAACTGTTAATTACTGTATGCCACTCACAGAATGTTCTGCATCTCTGCTTATTAATATATTGCTCATCTTTCAAAATTCAGTTTAGTTCCACCAGCTCTCTGAATCCCCTAGACCACAGGCATGCCTTCCTACTCTGAAATTACTTCTGCAGACTGTCTGCTGAAGTAGTTTAAAATGTACCACCCTGGTATACTGACGATTTCAGTTAAAGACACTTGAATGGCAGCTGGTGCAGAAGGTCACACTCTAACAGTGTTGTTTCTTAAAAGTAGAAGATGAAATTCCCAAGTGACAGATGCCCTCCTTTTACATCTTGTCATAAAGAATGGAAAATTTAAACCAAGAAAATCCTATATATCCTGTTAAAATAACAGTTATATTTTAAGCCTCTTTCCATAATTTAGTTGCTTCTTCAGTTTACTATTCTTTGTCAAATTCAGTATGTAAGTCACTGACTTTACCTGCTTCTTTCGGTCTTCATTTCCTTATGAGAGTTCCCCATGTAAAATTTTTATCTCCAGCTTATTGTATCACAATGATAAAGAAACACTACTGCTAAATAACAAGGAATGTTATTTTGAAAATAAAATTTAAAGTATAAAAATCAGAACTTTCCTATCAAAATATGACTGTTACGCTTTCTTTTAATGGAATTTCTGAGCCACAAATGCTGCTATCAGTGAGTTTTCCTTTCAGAGTCTGTAATAATTAATATAAAATAATTCATATTAGGACTCTACCTATCAGCTTCACAAAGTATGCATTTTTAAAGTATATCACTTAGCACTAAAACTGTATTATACTGAACAAATGGCCCTATTCTTTCAATGCAGATACTGTTGATATTTGCTTTTCATATGTTTTTCCTACTGCAATTTATAAATGCCTGTCACTACTGCCTGAAGTTGAAAGAACTCTTACTAATAAATTAACTTGCATAAACATCCTAGCTTCTCTTTAGTAAACGTATATATTTTTTGGCTCATACATAGTATAGTGAAAATTTTCACTAGGCTTAATTTTTCTGGGAACAAACATTTTTCTAGGATAACTGCTCTTCTTGGTAAATGAATTTCTACTCCAGGGCATAGGATAATTTACTTAAATATTTTGTGATTGGGCATGGTGGCTCACACCTGTAATCCTAGCACTTTGGGAGGCTGAAGCAGGAGGATTGCCTGAGGCCAGGAGTTCGAGCCCAACCTGGCTAACAGAGTAAGACTCCTATCTTAAAAATAAATAAATATATTAATAATAATAAGAAAAGAATTTTGCTCTAGGTCTATGTTGATCAGCTCTACACTAACAAATTTTCATTGTACTATTTGATTATTATTAGCAAATTAGAAAGAGCCAAATATCATAACAGTTAAAGACCAGTTAATACAAACTAATTTGCACTTAATTTCCTTGAAACTGCTAAAGCTTCTAAATATTTCTTTTAGCTTTCTAATCACGTTTTATTTTAAATACACTTCCTGCTAAACCTCTTTTATCTTTTGGTCTTGAGCTCAATTGTTTCTTGGAAAGGCACAGAATTCACTCTATATATGCATGATTAGTGTCTTTACTAAATTAGATCCGATAAATCAGAATTCTGAGACTCATATATGAAACTGGTGAATTAGAAGAAGATGATTTTCACCACAAAAATACCTATTAGGTAGAGTATGCTGACTCATAAACATGGGGATTTAAAGCAGCTATATTTTGTGCAAGACTTGTCTCCATTTCAGAAGCAAAATCCATGGCATAATCTTTACAAAACTAAGACTTAAAATGATAGGCTTGATTTTCACTGTGCTGAGAAACCCACCATAAATATTCTCAGAATCTAGAGACTATGTTGCAATTGACAGCTTACAATAAAATAAAAATTTTTGTTGGAAATAAGAGAAACCAGATCCTGTTAAAAGAGACTCCAAAAATGCAGAATGATTTAGGTAACAAACCTTTGCCTCCTCTGATCCTTCTTACGAAATGACCACATATATTTGCTTGATTCTATCTTTATTACCTCTGTCTACTGCTTCTCACCTCAGAAGAAGAGATTGAAACAAACAAACAAACAAAAAACAAAAAAGAGAAGAATTAAATTTCTCATTCTTCAAATGCTTGAGAAAGTGAGATTGGAGGAATGAGCCTATAAAATATCTGCAACCCATTATCAACAACTGAGTCTGCCGGTAGCAACTGCATCTTCCTTATTTTTGAAGGCTTGAAATTATCTCCAAAATGGTGAGTTTGTTAAGCAGTTATCCAAAAGGTCAATGTGCTCATAGGCTGCGAAAAGAAATGCATGCTCTCCTATCTATAGGAAAAGGGGCAATAGACCACTTCATCAATGCAGTCATTGCGCACCCAGAGCCTCACTCACTTTTCAGTTCTAAACTTAAGGAGAAACAGGCAAATTTGAATATATTTGGAGGAGACAAATCAAAATATTTGGAGACTCGCATCATAAAGACAAGAAGAATAAAGCCTAAAAAGGATATTTAGGCAAGACACCAGAACTTTCTTTTAAAATAAGAAGTATCGTATAGGAGCTAAATGAGTCCAAAGAGCAGAACTAGACCATTGGATGAAAGTCACAGAGAGCCAGATCCAAATCATATTAAAAGATCCCAGAAAGATGGAGTAAGGATCCTTATCTTTTTATTTTTAATTAATTAATTTATATATTTAAAGACAGGGTCCCACTCTGTCATAGGCTGGGGCACAATGGCATAATCATGGTCTACTGCAGCCTTGAACTCTTGGGCTCAAATGATTCTCCCACCTCAGTCTCCTGAGCAGCTAGGTCTACAGCCATGTGCCACCACATCCAGCTAATTTCCTAATTTTCTGTAGAGAGAAGGTCTTGTTATGTTTTCAGGCTGGTCTTGAACTGCTGGCCTCAAGTAATCCTCACCCTCAGCCTCCCAAAGTGTTGGGATTACAGACATGAGCCACCATGCTGTAATCTATGTCTGTCACTCTTATCTTTAGGTAGCGAATTCTCTGTCACTGGAGGTGGTTAGTAGAGGCCAATGACCCTTAAAAATGATGTGAGAAGATTCAAGCAATCAGTGGGGTAGTTGGATTAGATTGTCCTTTCCAGCTCTGATATTTTATCATGCTCTCTGAAGCAAAGTAATTGTTGAGTTTTTTCTTCGTCTTCAGAGATTCAGATTAAAAACTGGTTTGTCTCCTAATTTAATAATTAAAATATATACTACCTCAAATAGTGATTTCATAGCCATTATTCTGCATTTTGGGGAAAATATGTATAATTTAAATGTGCATACATAGAGAGACTATATATACACTTAGAATATATATTTGGAATTGTATACATATATTTGAAATGTATTTAGAATATATATATATATATGGAATGTATTTGAAATTTATCTCCTTCTCTCTCTCTATCTGGTTTAGATAAACTTCCCAGAGTTTACACCAGAATCTTTTGGTGATTTCACTCTTTTGGACCTCTAGAGAAATACTAGGTTCAGTTCCACAGTAAGAGAGTAACAGAAATAAAGGGACACACCTAAGTGAGTGCAGTTCTGTGACATTCCTGGATCAGGAAGACAGATGAATGTCCTGATGACAAAGGGCTAATGATTAATTCTCTTTCAGGAACCTGTGCTTGTAGGTGCTGGAATGTGTCTCTAGTGCCAAAAGCTATAAATGGTTTAAGAAGAGAACAGGTGCTCTTTTCCAGCACCTTCTTCCCATTCCTTGTTTCGAAATTTTTTGGAGGCTTTTTTTTCATTCTTTGATTTCCATAGAAACAGCCATCTTGCAGGATAACTTACAGAAAAGTCTGGCTGCTTATTATTCTTAAAATAAATAATTATTATTTAGAATTCACAATTTACTTTTTGAAATACACAAAATAATTTGAAATACAAAATAAATTCACTATTTTTTGAAATACAAAAAATGTAATTTAACTTATGAAGAGCAATTAAAGTTATGGAAGGATGAACAATTTATAGACATGGGTGAGCCTTCTGAAAGGCTAATATTTGTAATTCACTAGACTCGTTACGCTCACTGGCAGTCCCAGTTCATGCAATTGCTGCTTCTTTCTTTTCAGAATAGAAAAAAAATGTATAATTTTAAAAGTAATATATGTTGATTGTAGAAAGCCTAGAAAATACTGAAGAGTCTAGTGAAATAAATCCCCACACGCTAAACCTGAATGAAGGAAATGACATTTTGTTATATTTACTACCTGTAATTAAATATAATAAAAATTGAATCATACTCTATAAGTTTGTGTCCTGTTTTTAAGCTTACATATTGTGAACCATTTCCCATGCATTTAGAGTAAACTGTCATGTGGATACTACATCTCTTCACAATGCCTACTAAAAAAAATAATTGAATACTTCTTATATTGGAAACATATTATAACTGATTTGAAAAATTTTGAATGTTTCACCCACAGGAAATGTACAAATTGTATTCATATTTGGATATCTAGGAACTTCTATCAGCCTAGCACATAATGGATACTAGATATGTTTATTATACTATTTTTGAATTATACATAGTAATTAAAATTAAACTACTGATCAAAAGAAAAACACTATTGAAATGGATACTGGGAATACTGAGACATTTTAAAACTCTGGATAGCTCTAGATAAAATAATTAGAAAGATCAACTTTATACTTAGATGATTTTATACTCTCTCTCTCTAGCTCTCTAGCTCTATCTAAACAAACCAATCAGAGTCCCACTTCTTCATCCCCACTTCACCTTCCCTAACAAAAGTGGCCCTTAGGCTGAACTCTTTATCATTTTAGTACCAATCATTTATGTATTGTCCTGTCGAACAAAGTGTTAGGTTACATCCATTCTCATCCTATAATTACTATCATATGTGATTACTTCTACATCTCCTGTGTTATATCTGCAGCCCATCTCCCTGAGGGAAGCTAGGTGAAAGGTTCATGAGATTCTCACTATTAATTTAGCAACTTCATGTTAGTCCATAAATTATTTCACAATAAATAAGTTTTTAAAAAACTTTTCTCTTGAAAAAATTACTAGGAAATATGTGTGATCTTGAAAAGTATCCACTGTTAAGAGGAACATTTTTTTATACTAAGCCTGAGAAAATTTTATCAAAATGAAGTCTTAAAGAGTTTAACAGGTCTTACCTCTATAGACTCTCATGATTTCTATACAATAAACAATGTATCTAAAATATATTTTATTCTCTTAATCACAAAATCATTTAAATAATTAAATAAAAATATAAATGAGGAAAACCTTCAGTTAAACAAGATGGATTTCATGCTTCCAAATAAAACTTTAAAAAATACAAGTGTTTTGTTTTTAATGTTGAAAGTAAGAGATTTAGTTTTTAAGAAGGTATAGATCTAAACAAAAATAGAATTATATTTCTATGCTAGATCTGAATGGAGTGATAGAATAAAAGATGTCAGCTTTGAAATATTTCAGTTTCACCTGCAGATTTATTTTCTAAGCCTATTTTAATTCTGCATTGATATTTCACTAGTAGCTGGAGACTACTTGCCGGTCACATCACTATGTTGCTTGAGATTTACTCTCAAATATGCTATCATTATCATTATATTATTCATATTATAAGTACTGAATTGAAATTCTCACAGTGAAGAGGAACTAACTTCAAACAACAAACCAAGTGCCTACACTGAATTATTTTGGAATTTATAAGAACATACAGTTTCCATATTTATATTTCTACAAAGAGTTTACCTCATGAAATCTATGAAGGAAAAGGCAAGAACCATACAATGACGTTTGCATAGATAACCTTTTCTGCAAAGGCAGCCAGTTGACTGACTCTAAGAGAAAGTATGTTAAAATCACGTAATTTGAGATTTGAGACTAGTACTATGGCTTTGTTTCATTTCTCAGTCTGTCAGTACTTTTTATTCCCTATCTTCTTTGTTTTTTTCCCCTAAACTTATCTGTGCAAATAGGTTTTAATCCTCTATTTTCCTGCAAGACCTATTTTCCTTTGAACAATATCTCTTCCTGCACTTTAGGAAATCTAGAAGATTGTGGTAGTCATGGTAGAGGTCTGGCCTTTTTAGGTTCAAAATGTTATTTCTGGATCCTGACTTGGTCCTAGAATAGGCAAAAGGCCAAGGAGATGGAATATTGAATATTCTCTAATATAGATAAGTCAAAATTCTGGCCTTAGGTAAAGAGACCCTCTCTGGACTGGAACCCAGCAATCTATGAGCACGTAAGGCCTAAAAGAAAAAAGGATTTAACTGGTGAAGGCATTAATATGGAAGCCACAGGCTTGAATATTAACATGAAGGGCTACAGAGCGTCTCTGGCGTTCTGAGAAGAAGTGACATGGTAGTCAACCCTACAGACGAAGGGAGGTACGAATTCTCCCCAACTATTTCTGCACACTGTATCCTCTACCCTGGCATTGCTAGAAGCGAAACCCCTCGGAGTAAAGAGTAGTAGAAATATTATGCCTAAGAAAATACTTAGTGAGGAAGAAAACAGTAAATCTGTATTGAACTTTTAGATGTTTATTACATCATTCAAAGGTTTCTACTGTATAAATTTATGGGGTACAAGTGTAATTTTGCTACATACATAGGTTTTGCGGTAGTGAAGTCATGGCTTTTAGGGTATCCAACACCCAAATAATGTACATTGTAACCAATAAGCAATTTCTCATCATCCATCCCCTTACTCTTCCAAATCTCCATTATCTGTAATTCCACAATGTATATCCATGTGTATCTATTAGTTAGCTCCCATTTATAAGTGAGAATAGGTGGTATTTGTCTTTCTGTATCTGATTCCTTTAACTTAACATAATGGCCTCCAGTCACATTCATGTTGCTGCAAAAGAATTGATTTCATTCTTTTTTATGGCTGAATAGCGTTCCATTCTGTAAATATACCACATTTTCTTTATCTAATCATCCATTGATGGACACAGGTTAATTCTGTATCTTTTCTATTGTAAATAGTGCCATGCTAAAAATATGGGTGCAGATATCTTTTTAATTTCTTCTCCTTTGGGTAGACACCCAGAAGTGAGACTCCTGGATTGAATGGCAATTCTATTTTAAGTTATTTCAGAAATCTTCATGCTGTTTTCCATAGTGATTGTACTAATTTACAGTCCCACCAACAGTGTATAAGGGTTTCCTTTTCTCCACATCCTGCCAACATCCCTTATTTTTTGTCTTTTAAGTGACATTCTGACTGGTGTATGTAATATCTCATTGTGGTTTTAATTTGCATTTCTCTGATGGTTAGTGATAATGAGCATTGTCTCATTTACATGTCTTCTTTCAAAAAATGTGTACTCATGTCCTTTGCCCACTTTATCGTTTGAAGTTTTAATGACAAATTTCCTTAATTTCTATTTATATCTTCATAGCCAAAGGCCCTCTTTTAGTATAACACGTTTACTATCTGCATTAGTGCCTCTCGGCAGAATTTTTGGCTACAGATACCATTGATCCAGGCAAATCTAGAAAAGATGAATGCTTTTGGCCCTTTGGAGGTAACACCTATATATTTGGCACGTTGAACGGCTCTTCATTCTTTGACAGCTTTGAAAGGTTACAGAGATCTGGGGTAGTTAAAAACCTTCACATAACTCACTATTACCAGGAAGGAAAAACATACAAGTTTAAAGAATCATTTTTGTTTACTATGAAATGTAATTAATAATTGGCTTAAGCAAGATTGTATGCCTTATTCTCAGGACTTACTGAGTTGAAATTAGGTTCCTGGTGTGAAATGAAAATGTAACTGTAAATTTAAACACAGTTTAAGAATAAAAAAATATAAGCAAGGCAATTATGCTTCACACAAACTAGAGTTAACTCTGAAAATATTTTATAACCTGCCAGTCAGAACAGATGCTAGCTAACATTATTGGCTAACACTATTACAAAATTATATAAGTAAAACAAAAAAGCATTCCATAGACCATAAATTTCAATATTCTTCTTCCCTATTATAGACTTTTGCTAGAATCTGACTTATCATGATTCATATGTACATATATATTAAAAGGTTTCCTAAACACAGTACTTTTCAAAGGAGATGAATGAGAGTTAACTGACTTGATCTTTATTACCTCTAAAAATCAGTCTTTGATTTTCTAAGGATTTCTAGGAAGTATATCACATTATCTTGATTTTTTACTGTATATTTTTGCATTAAAACAAAACAAAATAAAAATCATTCACTAACAACTACTAATTACCATAGAAAATTTCCTTAATCTATTTGGAAACAGTTCTAAACCTTGATATTAAAAGAGAAATCCTAGAGACTGAGGTCTATAGTTAGTGAAATATTTCACATTGATACTACCAGAAAGGATATTATGGCGAATGAAGCAAGAAATATTTTTTATGCTTTCCAGTAAAAACATTGTTTGGAAATCATGAAGTAGGTAAAATAGTTATGATAAATGGTGTTTTCTCTAGTAGTTTTTAATCTAGCTGGGTAACAAGTAATTAAAATTACATGAAGCATGTTTACACATTAATTTGAGCGTAGAAGCCTTAAAAATAATAGTAGCTTACACAGAAGACAAAGTCTTTGTTCTTTAGAGGCATATTAGCCAATTTAGTATAAGCAAACTAAGTAGAATGTGGATATGACGACTTGAGAAAACATAGTCTCAGAAATACTTAGGTCTACATTTCATGCAATAATATTGTTACCTCGTCTGTCTCTGGCCATATAGATGACCTGTTTAAGACAAAAGTCACATTATATACATTTCCCACATAACTGAGATAGAGTAAAAGTTTGACATAGATAGAGTGCACATTATTCTGTTCTTTTTGTGGGGTGTGTGGGCACCTCACATGCTTTCATGTTTATAGACCATGCCCATAGGAAAAAATACAATGTTTCAGTATCAATTGAAGGAATAAAAGTTTTTTCCTCTAAAACCTCCATAATCTAAAGCTGCTACTGAGTTTTACAGGAAGTTTTACCAAAATATGTTGCTTTCACAGTTTTTAACTCTAGTCCAGAATTTAGAAAATATCTATATCGGTAGACTTAGACTATTTATCACTTTCCCCAATGTTTTCTAATGGTGAAAATATGTAAATTAACGAGGCTTTCAAAAATAAACTATAAAGTTCATTTTATTTCACCTCAAACAGTTATGGCAAAAGTTGTAGATCTTAGATGCAGGAGATAAAAGCATGTCATTTCATACTCTGATGAGCTGTTCAGAATGCAGTTTTAAAAAATGCATACCTGTAGTATTTCCCAACAATTTCATCTCCATATTCCTTAATAACTCAGATTTTTCTTCCCCCAAAAAGTCAAAGTTTATTTGCAAAATAATGTTCATTTCTTTCCTCCACGGTATTCTAGAACTTCTGTATTCTGTTGTTACTGGTATTTTAGTATTCAAAATTGTCTAATTTGAATGTCAGTCTTATTAACCTTAAACATCTGCAAAGTAGCATGATCTCTGCCTCTGTTTACTTACATTCCTGGTTTAACAAAATGTGTGAATTTATGTAATAAAGAAAATGGAAAAGAAATGATAAAATAAAGTAGAAAACATAATAAAAATAATTATGTAAATTAGTAGAAACACACAGATTATAAAGTCCTACTTAATTGCCATAGTTGAATTCCAAATTTAACTTTGGACTTCTTGACAGCCAAAGTTATACAAGCATAGAACTAAATAATTAGAAAAAATGTATCAATTCTGCCACAGAAAGCAATCCTTTTGATAATTTAATTATTGAGAAAGCTAGTGGGCTAAGTGATTGAATTTATTTTGTTTAGTTGTACTCAGGCAGAGCAGAATATAGAGCTGCAAATAACATTTAATGTGGGGAAAAGTTTTAGTCACTTTATAGATTCATTAAAAATGAATCTTTATGGATGCATTTTTAATGCTTTCATTTATTTCTTTTTTTTTTTTTTTCCTTAAATCTAAGAGGAAGAGTGTGCTTTTAGCTGTATCTCTGGAATAGCTGCAGCTGTTCCATGGCTTATATTAACGGTAAATAATCACCAACATTTGTAAACAGTGTACAAAATACTTTCACTGTTATAAATTATATAACTTGATCTTAGCCCATTGAAATGGATATTATCTTCATAGAGGAGAAAAGCAAGGCTGAAGAAAATGCATACCTACAAAAGCAGTGGAGCCTAAACCTGCACTGTCCAACATGGCAACCAAAAGCCACACATGGCAACTGAACACTTGAAATGTGGCTGGTGTGAATAGACACATGCAATAATTATGCTAAGTGAGAGAAGCCAGTCATAAGAGACCACATACTATATGACTCCATTTGTATGAAAGTCCAGAATAGGGAAAGCTATAGAGACAGAAAGCAGATTAGTGGTTGATTAAGGTGAGGGGCAGAGGGAGGAATGGGTGAAATGAGGAGGGGGAGGAATAGCTGAAGGGTATGGGGTTTCTTTTTGAAGTAATAAAAGCGTTCCAAAATTGTGGAGATGCTGTACATATCTTTGAATACACTAAAAACTACTGGATTGTACATTTTAAATATGCAAATATGTGCTATATGAATTAATCTCAATAAAGCTGTTAAAAAGATTATTTTTCTAAATTCAGTAAGTTTTTAAAAGTACAATGTTATTTAAATTATGTTATATTTTATGACAGATTTTTTTGTAGCCAAAATATCTGTGAGAACATAAGAATATACTTGTCATAATATTATTTGGACTATACACAGAACCCATTGTATAAAAACATGCTAATGGATTAGAAGAAAATGTTCCCAATATTAACAGTAGCTTGTGGGATTTAAAGCTTCTGAAATAATGGTACATTAAAATATCTATCCACAAATCACACTGCCACGTGTGTACCTATGCAACAATATTGTATGTTCTTCACATGTACCCCAAAACCTAAAATGCAATAAAAAAAATCAAAAAGAAAATAAAAATATAAAAAATAAAATAAAATATCTATCCCTTAGGGCAAATATTATAACTGTTAAATATGACACTCCCCAAATCATGTAGAATATTTCCATAAAGAAAAATGTCCTAAATGGATCTAACATAAAAGCAAAAGTCTACCAGTTAAGATCAGATTCACGGGAAGGATATTTTACCACTCTCAAACTACATCTAACATTTGCCTTGAGTAGCAGTAAGTAATTTGTAAAAAATGCATCATTAACTTTTAAGGGGAAATAAAAGGCTATGTAAATAAATAAATCTTCCTTCAGAAAAAATGATTATAAATGTCAAAGCACAGAAAGAATTATATTCAACAAATGTTATTCAAAGATTAATGCATAAAAATTGTTTTTCAGTTTTAATTTGGTAAATTTAGAAAAATGTGTCATTATTTTCATAAAATCCTGGGTTATACTCTTTTCCCCTTATAGTTCAAAAGCAATAATAATAAAATTCTCTAAAATAAAATTACTTTTAAGAGAAAAATTAATTGTGAAATTAAACTAACACTTGTGGAATTTTTCTGTTATCTTGACATAATTTTCCCCAAAATTTTACCATAGTTATACCTCCTTTAATGGACTCAGGAGTATTAAGTTTGGGATACACAATATAAAATTACAAGAGAAACGGTTGACGGCTCAGACCAAAAGGTTTACCTACTTATTTGGTTATGGTATTCTTAACTGTGAAAAGTCTTATTTTCTCTATGATCCTACAATGCTAACAAGTAATGTCTTCAAATGCTAAATTAATCATAATTTTTAACCTACTTCTAAGTGTATCTTTTTAAAAAGACACATGCTGCAATTTAAATTTAAGTATGTTTAGATGTTTTCCAAAATGAGGAATATTAATTCCATGATATGCTTCAATAGACAAAGAGTTATTTGGTCAAAGTGAGTCAAGAAAAAGTCACCTATTTTATTTTTCTTTTGGAGAGTCACAAAGCACATACACATAATAAAAGACTATATGAAGTCCTGCAATTAAAAAACACAGATTAAAACTGTTTAACTCACATTTTCTTGTACACTTATTTGATTATGAAGCTTTATTTTTCTGCTTAATACCTAATAGCTTCTAAAGACTTACTGTTTTGTGGGATACACTTTGGGAAAGTCTGCTTTACATAAAAAAGTTTTCTATTTTCATGATGCTTCATATTGTCCACTTTTAATCAGTAGCTCATTTAAATGAGAAGAGTTAGAATGCTACAGGCATAAAAGCCCTTAATAAATATTGCTTCTGATTACTTTTTTGCCCTTGTTCTAGTTACTTTAATACATTTAAAAAGTTTACTTCTCATTCCTTTGAAAATATTGATAGCTGGAACTAGATTTTAGATTGGCAAAGATCCAATGTCATATTAATACATTAAATAGTGCAATGACCTTAAAAAGCAATGTGTCATAGATTAAAGTTTATAGTTCAAAGAACTACAAAGCAATAGAACAAACAAAAGTTTAACTTTGCTTTCTTATTTGACAACATATATAATGCAGATTTGGGGTTGGGAAGTAAAAAAATTGCTTCTTTTCCTCCTTCACATTTTTAGAAAGCAGCCAGTCATATTGATCTATATTGATCCATTTCTGGAGTAGCAGGGAACAAATGCAACATCTTTTCTGAACATATCTCAAGCAACTGCTCCAATTAATAATCTGTTGTTGAGTACTGAATAAAATGAAAATAAAAAATTGTACCAGACTGGCAAAGATTAAAAAACAAAACTAAGAAAATATTACACTAGCATGGCCAAGAGTGGGCAAAGTAAGTTTTCTCAGATTGTCTCTGAGAGGATGTAAATTGTATAACATTTTTGGAGGGTAATTTGCAATATTTTTCAAAATTAAAAATGAGCATGCCACTGAGCGTGGTGGCTCATGCCTGTAATCCCAACACTTTGGGAGGCCGAGGTGGGTGGATCACGAGATCAGGAATTCGAGACCAGCCTGACCAACATGGTGAAATCATGTCTCTACTAAAAATACAAAAATTAGCCTGGTGAGGTGGCATGTGTCTGTAATCCCAGCTACTCGGGAGGCTGCGGCAGGAGAACTGCTTGAACCCAGGAGGAGGAGGTTGCAGTGAGCCAAGATCATGCCACTGCACTCCAGCCTGGGCCACAGAGTGAGACTCTGTTCCCCCCCAGAAAATGTGGTTATTCTCCTTTAGATGCAGATGAAATAAACTATATTATTAACCATAATTATAGTTAATTATATTTAAACATATGAAACATACTATATTTAAACAATCTATGGGTTTATTAACCCATTGATATATCTGTACAAGTGCCTACTGACCTTCTGTATTTCAGTACAAAGTCACTAGGTGAATATGTCACTTTCTTACATATGTCAAATAACCATACTGCTTGTAGTCAGCAAATATTTTGAAAGGCTGCTAATGATAAAACAGGAGTAGTACATAAAACTATGTGCTGTTTATATCCTTCAGGTACAAGTTCATAACTTTTATAGCCTACAGAAATACTGAGAAAGCCTTGTGGAAATAATATGACTGTCATTCCATTATTTATGTTTCATTTTATTCTTTCACTGTCATATATACTGATATGAATATAATTACATGAATCATTTTCATTAGCATATAATTTTTAAATATCTTTTCTTCATTATAAAAGGGCTTAGCTTAACTCTCCAAAGCTATGAAGATACTGTACTGTTACTAGGTTTACTATAATTTCACAGCAAGGACAGAATAAATAAACCAATAGTTTAAAGGACCAGGATTAAAGCCTGAGAGAATGTAACCATGCCCACTATGATTTGATGCCAGGCCAGTAATCCCGTGCAGGAATAGTCTGGGGAGTATGAGGATGTTGATAGTGGTAGGTGGTCCAGCTTATAATACAATCGGAGAAGGTTTCTAGGTTGTTCCTGATTCAGCTTGTTATTACAACCAGAAGGGAAATGCTTAGGGACTATCCCAATTATCTTGGTTATTTTGATGAGGTCCGAATGGAAGACAGGGGAAAAAAAGCCAGAGTTGTAGATGTAAGCAAAGCTGTTATCAGTATTGGCCAAGAAACAAGAAGTGAGGGAGCACATATTGCCAGGAGTCAATGCAAGGTAGCACAGGTATAAGCAAGTTAGAATTACAGATATAAAACTGTGAAACTTATATAAGGAACTCGAGATTGTTATAATTCCTGCTTCAGACAGAACTGTAGATAGAGAAACAGAGAGACAGAGAAAATATGAATGTGCTATCCTGAGAAGTCGGGTCGGAATAGTTTTGGACATAGCCACATCCTACTATAGTATGTCCTAACAGAAATACGCAACTTGCCTCAGTCTTTGAGGAAAAGAAAAATGAAAGAAGAGAACATACATCAGTGACTGGCCACCTCTAGAAAATGTGACAACCTGAATCTATAGATATTCCTGGGCCTGTTAGGTAATGCTTCTTCAGCCTTTACAGACAGAATTCCTCCAAGGTGTGAAAGTTTTGTATGAATCATGATGATACACTTTTCTTTACTTGTTCTGTCTCTTTTAGCCTCTGTTCTTCAAAATCCACCTTATGAATAAGTTTCAATGTGGTTTGGGGATTCATTTTTTAATAATGTAACTAGAGAAGTCTTTGTGTTTCTTATTCCAACTTAAAAGCTGTTGAAAAGGGAAGTGGAGGCGGTTAATGGGTACAAAAACACAGATACCATGAGTAAGATCTAGTATTTGATAGCACAACAGAGTGATTACATTCAGCAATAATTTAGTGTACATTTTAAAATAACTCAGTATAATTTGATTGTAACACTAAAAGGAAAAATGCTTGAGGGGATGGAAACCCAAATTACCCAATGTGATTTTTACACATTATATGCCTGTATCAAAATAAATACCTCAGGTATCCCATAATATATACACCTACAGTAATAATATGTACACGCAAAAATTTTTTAAAGTTAACAGGAAATTAAAAAAAAAAAGATCCTGAGGTGAAGGAAATAAATCATAGATATTTCTGGAAAAAAACTTGTTGAAAAGTCATTATGCTAAAACAATTATATTTTAGCAGATAACACATCTTTTGGCTTACCGAAAATGGCAGCTCTTCAAAGGTGCACTCAGTGTATGTACAAGAAATGAGAGTGCATATTTATCATAGAGGTGATTTTGGAGTTACAGGAAGACTCGTTGTCTCTCCAGACTTTTCTGCTTGTTAATGACTACAATCTCCATTTCAAATTCACTATTTTGGCTTAAGACTTTCCCAATACTTGTAGAGAATACTTAAGGATTTTAATCATTCTGTATCTTAATGGAAATGTATTAGTCAATTAGTTCCTGAGAAAATAAAAGGGTGAAAGAATCTGAAACACCTAACAGAGATCAGGTATAGAAAGGAAGCCCCATTCAAGAAAACAGAAAGTGGAGAATATCAGAGAAAATTCTCCAGCTTCACAATTTTGAGCAGGACTTAACTCAAAATCATTTATTATTTCTCTTCCTTCCTTCTTCCCTGCAACACCTTTCTGTTGCTTCTTTAGTTTCCTCCTATAAGAAGTAAAATTAGGAATTGTAATCCCTACTTTAAAGAGCAACTATGGGGTTTTATAAAGTTAAACTAGAAAGTGCTTTGCAAAGTACCAAGAACCCAGCTGGTGTTCAAATAAATGACTCTTGCTTCTTCTTCCTCTTTGTTATTTGGCTTAAGAAAGAATGCATTTTCTTCTAAATGAATATAGCAGTAAACCAATATTAAGAAGGTAATATATTGTCATTACTCCTGATATTTTTCAGCTCTTTATGGCTTTTTAAGTGCAGAATCCTTCAGCTTGCCATTTAACCTCCACTCCCTCCAACAAAATATGTCAAGAAACCTATTATCAACTAGTCTAAGAGCCTGATTTAAATTTCACTTCGATTTCCTTTTCCTAAACTTCTTTAATGGTTAAAATGATCCTTTAGGGATAGGCACAGTGGCTCATGCCTGTAATTGCAGTACTTTGGGAGGCCTAGGCAGGTGAATCACCTGAGGTCAGGAGTTTGACAACAGCCTGGCCAACGTGGTGAAACCTTGTCTCTAATAAAAATACAAAAATTAGCTGGGTATGGTGGCGGGTGCCTGTAATTCCAGCTACTCGAGAGGCTGGGGCAGCAGAATTGCTTGAACCCAGGAGGCAGAGATTGCAATGAGCCGACATCATGGCACTGCACTCCAGCCTGGGTGACAAGAGCAAAACTCTGTCTTAAAATAAATGAATAAATAAATTAAACGATCATTTAATGTTACTTATTACTTCTAGACAATGAGACTCTAAGTTGTAGAATCAGATTTAATTTAAAAAATCAGAAGAGCTAAGGCAGTAAAGATTTTAAGAAAGCAATAGCTTTTAACTTTTTTCTTTGTTCTGTAAAATGTTTCATAACATTATAGAAACTCCCATGATCAAAGCCATAGTAAAAAATTAAATATTACGTCAATAAAGTGATCTGGTGTTCATTAAAATAAATAATAGCAGCACTGTTAACCTATAATTATCCACAAAGGCAGAACTTCCCAAACTGCACAGATCAACAGGCAGCACAGTCTAACGGCCTGCTCATGTCATTCTTCTTGAAGAATGCCAAAACCTAGAAAGATTAATTCTAGGTAAGAGTTATGAAACAAGAATCTTCCAATAGCATTCTGAATTAAGTAGACAAATGATAATGAATACTCATTTAAGACTTTTTCTTTAATGTATGAGTATTAAATTTGTTACACTTCTTTTATAGTCTTAAACAATTATATTGATCAGAAACCAAAGACCAAAAATGAGAGGAGGCATTGTTAAGTGCACCAAAAGCAGATATAGTAGGCAGGAAAGTTGTAATTTTATGCAGAGACTACAAAAAATGTGCTAGATAGCAAATGTATGGACACTGGTAACATTTCAAGGTTATTTTAGTGGAAAATGCCACTCTCTCACAACAATGAAGCCGAACTTCTTGATTGGGCAATCTTGATATACTCCATGGTGCTAGAGTAGAGAACTCATTTTGAAGTTTGGAAATAACTGAAAATTAAGTATGAGGTGGAAGGCTGGCTGGACGAAGTGACATTTAAAGTTCTTTCTTATATTTTGAGTTTTTAAAATTATCCAAGATGATGTTTGGGAATTTATTTCTACACTTAGTCATTTCCTCTCCTACATCTTCAATATTCCCTTCCCTTTATGTTCAAACACAAAAAAAATTCCTCTGATTTTGGAGTATAAATGTTTGAATATCCAAAAGCATCAACTAGAATAGGTAGGCAAACCTTTTCTGTAAAGGGCCATATGGAAAACATTTTAGGCTTTGTGGATCATGTGGTTTCCTTGATCCACAGATGCTCAGATACTGCTCATCTGAGCCACTGCAGCACGAAAGTAAACACAGACAATATATATTAACAAATGAACTTGGATGCGTTCTGGCAAATTTTATCAAATAAAAATTATTTATCAAGCAAAAAAAACTCAAACAAACATAAAAGCAGGAGGTTAAATTTTGCTTGTGGCCCATACTTCGCCTGCCCCCAAACTAGAGCTTTTTTCCTTTGTTTCTCTACAGTTGGTACCTCCAGTTTCTACCATGCACTTCCTGTTTAAGTCCTGATGACCCAGACCTCTTCACATCTTAAAAGCTAACATTTATTAAGAATTAAATTAGATGATGCCCTAACTGAGAGCTCCTCCATCTACCTTTATCAGGGCTGGGACCTCTGTCTACCACTAAGTATGACATCTACCCACATACTTTAGCTACAATGAATGCCTACCCAAGGGATATCCCCCCTATTGTCCTGAAGCCTGAATCATCAACTAGGTAAATCAAACACTGAAGAAAAATTAAATACATAAAGTACACACCATGAGAAAGTGAGATAAGCTTTGAGAGATCCCTGCCATTCCAACACCATAAAAGACAGTGATCTTGCCCACACAAGCACCTAATTACTACAAGCAGCATTTGGGAAAGCCAGCACACAAAGACTCTATAACTAAGGAACTCATATAGAGTCTTTACATAAAAGAACCAGGAATCAAATTAGGCTATAATAAACAACAAAGTCTGATCCTTAAGAGGGGAATAAAATAAATTTTAAAAGCACAGTGCAATAGAAAATAAATTCAAGAAAATTTGAAGAAATAGTCTACATAAATGAACAGGAACCATAAAAATAATTCTGGTAATATGACAAAACAGGGTTTTATAACACCCCCAAAAGATTACACTGGCTCCCCTGTAATGGATCCAAACCAAAATGAAATTTCTGAAATGCCAGATAAAGAATTCAGAAGGTTGATTATTAAACTATGCAAGGAATAACAGAGGAAGGTGAAAACCAAATTAAGGAAACTAAAAAAAGAATCCAGGATACAAATGAAAAATTTTCCAGAGAGATATATATCATAGAGAAAAATCAATGAGAACTTCTGGAAATAAAAGACACACTTAGGGAAATAAAAAATGCAGTGGAAAGTTTCAACAATAGAACAAGTAGAAGCAAGAATTTCAGAGTTCAAAGGCAAGGCTTTTGAACTAATTCAATCAGAAAAAGAAAAAAGAAGAAAAATATGAACAAAGTCTCCAAAAAATATGGTATTATGTAAAACAGCTAAGCCTAAGAATAATTAGTATTCCTGAGGGAGAAGAGAGGTCTAAAAGTTTGGAAAATTTATTTGAGGGAATAGTCGAGGAAAATGTCCTTGGCCTTGCTAGAGATCTGGACATCTAAATACAAAAAGCTTCAAGAACTTCTAGGAAATTCATTGCAAAACATCATCACCAAGATACACAGTCATCAGGCTACCTGAAGTCAGGATGAAGAAAAAAATTTAAGAGCTAAGACTAAAGCATCATGTAACCTATTAAAGAAAACCTATCAGACTAATAGCAGATTTCTCAGCAGAAAATTTACAAGCCAGAAGGGATCGGGGTCCTATCTTTGGCCTCCTTACACAAAATAACGGTCAGCCAAAAATTTTCTATCCAGCAAAACTGAGGTTCATAAATGAAGGAGTGATAAAGTCTTTTTCAGACAAATAAATGCTGAGGGAATTTGCTGCTGTCAAACTAGCACTACAAGAAAGGCTAAAAAGATTTCCAAATATTGAAATAAAAGCTTAATATACACCAAAGAGAACTTTCTTAAAGCATAAATCTCACAGGACCTAAAAAACAGTAACACAAAGAAAAAACCAAAAACAAAGTATCTAGGTACAGCTAATATGATGAATAGAATAGTATATCATATCTTAGTATTAACATTGAATGTAAATGGCCTAAAGGCTCCACTTAAAAGATACAGAATGGTAGAATGGATAAAATACCACCAACCAAATAATTGCTATCTTTAAGAAACTCACCTAACATGTAAGGACTCCCATAAATTTAAGGTAAACGGGTGAAAAAATATATTGCACAAGAACAGAAACCAAAAGTAAACAGGTGCAGCTATTCTTATATCAGACAAATCATACTTTAAAGCAAAAACAGTGGAAAAAAAATAGACAAAGAAGGATATTATATAATGATAAAAGGATTAGTTCAACAGTAAGATATTATAATCCTAAATTTGTATGCACTTAATGCTGGAGATCCCAAATTTATAAAACAATTACTACTCGACCTATGAAATGAGATAGACACAACGCAATAATAGTGGAATCACTCTAACACTCCAGTGACAGCACTAGACAGATCCTCAGGACAGAAAGTCAACAACAAAAAATGGAGTTAAACTAAACCACAGAGCAAATGAACTTAACAGATATTTATAGAAAATTCTTCCAACAATTGTAGAATATACATTCTTCTCATCAGTACATGCAACATTCTCCAAGATAGACCATATAATAGGCCACAAAACAAATCTCAATACATTTATGAAAGTAAAAGTATCTTCTCAGACCAGAGTGGAATAAAACTGGAAATCAACTCCAAAAAGAATCCTCAAAACTATACGAATATATGGAAATTAAATAATCTGCTCTTGAATAATTTTTAGGTTAACAATAAAATCAAGATGGAAATCTAAAAATTCTCTTAAATAATTTATAATAATGACACAACTTATCAAAACCTCTGGCAAAAGTGTGTTAAGAGGAAAGTTCGGCCTGGTGCTGTGGCTAACACCTGTAATCTCAGCACTTTGGGAAGCTGAGGCAGGTGGATCATGAAGTCAAGAGTTCAACACCAGCTGGCCAACATGGTGAAACCCTATCTCTACTGAAAATACAAAAATTAGCCAGGTGTGGTGGCAGGCACCTGTAGTCCAGCTACTTGGGAGGCTGAGGCAGGGAATTGCTTGAACTGCGAGGCGGAGGTTACAGTGAGCCAAGATTGTGCCACTGCACTCCAGCCTGGGAGACAGAGACTCCGTCAAAAAAAAAAAAATGCTTACATCAAAAAGTCTGAAAGAGCACAAATAGACAACCTAATTTCACACCTCAAGGAACTAGAGAAACAAGAACAAACTAAACCCAAACCCAGTAAAAGAAAATAAATAACAAAATTCAGAGCAGACCTAAATGAAACTGAAACCAACAAATACAAAAGATAAATAAGACAAAAAGCTGGTTCTTTGAAAAGAAAAACAAAATTGATAGACCATTAGTGAGATTAACCAAAAAAAAGAAGAGAGAAGATCTAAATAAGCTCAATTATAAATGAAACTGGAGATATTACAGCTAATATCACAGAAATACTACAGATTACTCAAGGCTACTATGAACACCTTTACACACACAAACCAGAAAATCTGGAGGAGACAGGTAAATTCCTGGAAATATACAACACTCTTAGGTTAAACCAGGAAGAAAAAGAAATTCTAAACACACCAATAACACGTAATGAGATTGAACCAGTAAAATATATATATATAGCCAACAACAACAAAAGTCCAGGACTGATGGATTCACAGCTGAATTATATCAGACATTCAAAGACGAATTGGTACCAATCCTACTAAAACTATTCCAAAAGAGAGAGAAAGTTATTCTATGAAGCCAGTATTACCCTAACACCAAAACCAGGAAAGGACTTAACAAAAGAAAACTGCAGACCAATATCCCTGATGAACATATTTAATAGATGCAAAAATCATCAACAAAATACTAGCTAACCAAATCCAACAGCATATGAAAAAGACAACACATCATGATCGAGTGGGTTTCATACCAGGGATGCAGGGATGCTTTAACACACACAAGTCAATAAATGTGATACATCACATAAAATTAAAAACAAAAATCATATGATCATCTCAATAGATGCAGAAAAAGCATTTGATAAAATCCAGCATCGCTTTATGATAAAAACCCTTAACAATGTTGACATAAAAGGGACATATTTCAAAGTCATAAGAGCTATCTATGACAAACCCACAGCCAATGTCATACTGAATGAGGAAAAGTTGAAAGCATCCCCTTTGAGAACTGGAACAAGACAAGGATGTCCACCTTCACCACTTCTATTCAACATATTACTGGAAGTGCTGGCCAGAGCAGACAAAAGAAAGAAATAAAGGGCATTAAAATTGGAAAAGAGGAAGTCAAACTGTCGCAAATATGATTGTATACCCAGAAAACCCTAAAGACTCATCCTAAAAGCTCCTAGATCTGATAAACAAATTCAAGAAAGTCTCAAGATACAAAATCAATGTACACAAATTAGTAAGACTGCTACACACCAATGACAACCAAGCTGAAAATCAAACAACTCAATCCCTTTTATAAGAGCTGCAAAAAGAAAATAAAATACTAGGAATGTACTTAACCAAGGAGGTGAAAGATCTCTACAAGGAAAATTACAAAACACTGCTGAAAGGAATCATAGATGACACAAACAAATTAAAACACATCCCATGCTCATGAATGGGTAGAATCAATATTGTGAAAATGACCATACTGCCCAAAGCAATCTGCAGATTCAATGCAATTCTCATCAAAATACCATCATCATTCTTTACAGAGCCAGAAAAAAATCCTAAAATTCATATGGAAACAAAAAAAAAGACTGCATAGCCAAAGCAATACTAAGCAAAAAGAACAAATCTGGAGGCATCACATTATGCAATTTCAAATTATACTACAATGCTATATTTACCAAAACAGCATGGTATTGGTATAAAAATAGGCACATAAAACAATGGAACAGAATAGAGAACCCAGAAATATAGCCAAATACTTACAACCAACTGATCTTCAACAAAGCAAACAAAAGCAGAAATTGGAAAAAAAAACCCTATTCGGTAAATGATCCTAGAAAAACTGGCAAGCCACATGTAGAAGAATAACACTGGGTCCTTTCAACTTACACAAAACTCAGTGCAAGATGAATCAAATACTTAAATCCATAAAAGCTCTAGAAGACAATATTGGAAAAATTCTTCCAGACTCTGGCTTAGGCAAAGAATTCATGACTAAAACTCTAAAAGCAAAGCAACAAAAACAAAGATAAATAGGTGGGACCTAGTTAAACTGAAAAGCTTCTGCACAGCAAAAGAAATAATCAGCAGAGTAAATTACAACCCACAGAATGGGAGAAAAATATTTGCAAACTATGCATCTGACAAAGGATTCACATCCAGAATCCACAAGGAGCTCAAACAAATCAGCAAGACAAAAACAAATAATCCCTCAAAAAGTGGTCAGAAAACATAAAGAGACAATTCTTAAAAAAGGATATACAAACAGCCAACAAACATATGAAAAAATGCTCAACATCACTAATTATCAGAGAAATGCAAATTAAAATCACAATGAGATACCCGCTTACTCCTGCAAGAATGGCCATAATTAAAAAGGCAATAAACAATATATGTTGGCATAGATGTGGTGAAAGGAGAACACTTTTACACTGCTGGTGGGAATGTAAATTAGTACAACCAATTCAGAAAACAGTATGAAGATTACTTAAAGAAATAAAAGTAGAATTACCATTTGATCAAGCAATCCCACTACTGGGTATCCACCCAAAGGAAAATAAGTCATTACATGAAAAAGTCATATGCACATGTGTTTACATCAGCACAAAGACACAACACCAACCTAAGTGCCCATCAACCAGAGTAGATAAATGTGGCATATACACCCCATGAAATACTGTTCAGCCATAAAAAAGAATTAAATAATGTCTTTTGTGGTAACTTGAATGGAGCTGGAGGCCATCATTCTTAGTGAAGTAACTCAAGAATGGAAAATCTAATATTGCATGTTCTCACTTATAAGTGGGAGCTAAGCTATGAGGATGCAAAGGCATAAGAATGATATAATGGACTTTGGGGACTCATGAAAAAGGTTGGGATATATTTATAGAGTATGTTTATATATAAATATTTATAGAGTTATAAAACTGTATAACTCTACCTTATATTTATAACTCTATCTCTTGTACTCTATGCTTCAGGTTTTGAACACACTTTTAGTTCCTTGAGTATGCTATACCATCTCTTCTTCCCTCTGGACACCATTAGTGATTGTATTGTCCTGTACTTTTAAAAACTAAATGGGTTCCAATTGCTTAAATAAAAAGTTTGGAAACCAATACTTTAGTCAAATTAGATCATTTGTCTTTCTCTGCTGCATACTATATGTTTTTCTGAATTTATTCTACACTTTTGAAGTTTCCTATGCTTGATGTGCACTCCTAACTCATTTCATTGAAATGTGACTTATTCTTTGAAGTTTGGCTCAAATTAAAAACCTTCGAGAAGCCATCAAAATCCTATTCCAGTGAGAAGTAATCTTGTAATCTTTCTGAAATCTTACAGTATTTTGTGCTACGGAGAGGCTAACACCTCTTCCCTAATAGATTTTAAGCTTTCTGAGAGTAGGTCTATGATTTGTTTGACTTTTATGCAAATTGTGTAATTTTTAAGTCTTCTATAGTGCCTGTACAACACCATTTTTCTTTATTAGAAACACAGTTAATCATAACTGAATAGATATTTAGAAATGTGTAATACTTATAAAAAATCAAAGTGCTTAGTGCTAATTTGCCATGCTGTTTAAAATTTTAAGCAATATTTGAGTAAAATGGAATCTAAACTAACCTTAGTGTGTTTAAATGTTTCACTGAAAATAGGATAAGACTTAATGGGGACTATTTTAAAGAAAAAAGCAGTTTATAATAACCAAGGACAGATAAAGACTGATGGAACAATCACAAAGGACCAAAAAGATACAACAGATTAAAACTACATGAATCTACATTGTCCTCTTATTCAATATGAGGTACAGAGACAGCATAAGGTTTCATTGACACACACAAATATTCTCTTTATACGACATTTTACAATGTTTCCCAGCTTAAGTTTCTACACATTAAGGTAAATTAAATGCAAAATAAATACACATCTAAGGAGTGAATCTAAAGAATAATAAATGTAATTAAAATGATTAAAAATAGAAAGAATCCAGTATTTCTGGATTATTTATAATAAAATCTGTGAGGAAATTTTACTGTGACTGAGACTGGATAACTCAGAAGAAGACTAATTCATATTTAAATAAAGTGTATTCAAATATATAATAAGGCAAACCACGTGGTCTTTATCACAATAAAACATAAAACAAAAAGATCTGACGGTTAGTGGGATTAATTCTAGAACACAATTTAAAGACAGAATCCTGTATTGCTTTAAAATTCCAAAAATACTGTACTGTATAATTTGGAAGAAAAGAATATTATACTTCCTTGAGAAAGGAAATAAATTCCAGTTTACCACTTCAGTTAGAAATAAGAAGTGAACTTTCAAACACACAGTCATATGTATTTGGTCATATGAAATGTCATATCTTTTTTTAACTTTTATTTTAACTTCAGGGGTACATGTGCAGGATTTGCAGGATTGTTACATAGGTAAACGTGTGTCTTGGGGGTTGATTGTACAGATTATTTCATCACCCAGGTATTAAGCCTAGTATACCTTAGTTACATTTCTTGCTTCTTTCCCTCCTCCAACCTCTGCCCTCGGACAGACCCCGGTGTGTGTTGTTCCCTTCTGTGTGTCCATGCGTTCTTATCATTTATCTTCCACTTACAAATGGGAACATGTGGTAACTGGGTTTCTGTTCCTGCATTTGTTTGCTAAGGATAATGGCCTCCAGCTCCATCCACATCCCTGAAAAGAATATGATCTTGTTCCTCTTTGTGGCTGCATAGTATTCGATGCTGTACATGTACCACATTTTCTTTATCTAGCCTATCATTGATAGGCATTTGGGTTGATTTTATGTGTTTGCTATTGTGAATAGTTGAAGTGGCATATCTTTCGTTGTTTGTTAATTAAACTTAAGATTTTATTTTTAAAACGCACGTAGTTTCACTTGTGAAAAAAACATTTTTGTCCTTATTTTTGGAAAAAAACTTTCCAAATGAAATAAATCAAATGAATGCAGATTTCTTTCTTTCTTTTTTCAGTTTTACTCTGTTGCCCAGGCTGGAGTGCAGTGGCACAATCTTGGCTCACTGCAACTTCCACCTCCCAGGTTCAAGCGATTCTCCTGCCTCAGCCTCCTGAGTAGCTGGGATTACAGGTGCATGCCACCACGCCCAGCTAACTTTGTATTTTTAGTAGAGACGGGGTTTCACCATGTTGATCAGGCTGGTCTCAAACTCCTGACCTCATGATCTGCCCGTTTCAGCCTCCCAAAGTGCTGGGGCAGATTTCTTAAGTAGTCTCTGTTTTTTGTTTTTAGTTTTTAAACAGGAATCTATTTTAACATATTGAAGCAGAACTTTATCAAACTAGTGCTTCCAGTAAGGTAATTTCACAACTGACTGATTAAATGAAGAGGAATTCTGGCTGATAGCAAGTCAGAAAACTTTGATCATTTATCTTTCCTTTCACATAGATAGCTCTAATTCCAGCATAAAATGCCTGCTGGCAGTAGGAAGATGAAGACACAAAGAGAAAAGAAACTGAGATACTTCAAATGTCAGTGGGCTTGGAAAGGATTTGATAAAAGGTGGGTGACTGCTGTTCCCCTACCTTTGGGCCACTGTATTTCCTTTGGAAAGGAGGATTTGGCTGAAAGGTGGTGAAGTAAAATTCCTCAGTACCTCAGTTATGGGCACAGTGCCTTTCCTGGAGGCTCTCAGTGGTATTCTTTCTATTCTTTCTAGTATTTCTGTATTACATGTCGCCTCATGATCAGTTTCCTCATCAGAACATTTCCCTATCTCAACTCATAATTCTGTATCAGCGCTTATCCTACTCTCACTTTCTAAGCAATTATGAAGCTTCAAGTAAAAAGCAATAAATTCCTTACATTACAATATAAAAACCAAAACCACCCTTTGAAATCTTGGATTAAAAGCTACAGAAATTACATTCTTATGTCAGCACGAAGCTTTAATGCCTAAGAGAAATACACTAGATTCTACTTTTCCACTATCAGTCCCAAGCATATCTTAGGTTACATTAGAAATTATTGCCTCTCTTCCTCATTGTATTTACAATCTACAAATTCAGATCCTACACAGTTAAATTTAAATCAAAAGGTCATTTGTCTTTGTGGATAGAAAGATGAGCCATAGTAGGTTAGTGTCCTGTACAATATACTCATACACCATTGGTACTTTTCATTAAGGCAAGCTTTGTAATGTTGACTAATTATTACTGTATTTATTTGTTAAGGCCCGTCTTTCCCACTGGGACAGAGATACCATATGAGGAGGACCCCAGCTGGCATATACCAGTTGTTTGTCACTTAGTGGAACTTCAATAAATATTTACTGACTAATAATATGATGTCATATTAAACGTTTATACGATAGTGAAAAACATAGTGCCAGTTAAAAAAACCTTCACCCTAGAATAATGTTAGAAGACTTTGCCCACTTAGAGCAGCATCAAAAAGGGAGGACAGATTCACCGTAGCGTTCTTCATTCTATAAAGTCTGCAATGCCCGATAGCTTTCAAAGCCCAAGGGGGCAATGAGCCAATAGTCTTTTTCTTTTTCCATATTCCTGATATCATTGCTCCTAGTATCATTACTGTTTAGCTGGAATTTTATTACGTTTCTAGCAAATAATTGCAACTGCTCTTTGGAAGTCTTTCTAGTAGGTAACACAAACAGGACTCAATTGAGTAAACAGCATCTAACAGCCCCATATAGCTATTCGGAGTATACGGGGATTTCATTTAAAATGGGCTTAAAATTGCATTTCTGTTTATACTTTGCTGCTCAAAAACCTTAAGGCATTTACAAATTCTAATGAACTTAAAGACTTCTTTTTCTTGTATATATTTCTCAGCTCAGAATTAAATTCTTTATGGTTTATTTACAGTAACCAGGCCTTTACTGTTTACTAACATGGACAATGCCTGTTGGCTATTTCCATCTTAAAATATGTCCAGTTAAATTAAATAAAGCCTATAATAAATTAAAAGTACTTCCCTGAGGAACTTTTATTTCGAAAAGATTCTTCTTTTCAAAATAAATTATAAAATATATTGTTAATTATAAAAATATAGTTAGCAATAATGAGGTCATACAAAGAATACCAGCTTTAGAGATGTATCTGTCTGCATTTTATTTTTCTGATGTATAAACTATAATGACAGTACTTACACCTCACGTTGTGAAAATTAAACAACAAATTCATGCTATTGCTAATTATGTTTTTTAATGACTGATACATTTCTTTCTAAATTTTATATTAGAAAAAAGCTTAAATCTTAATAACTGGTGGGTGTTCTTTAGTAAAATAAGGTAAACTATGAAAATTAGCATTTATTTTTATTTGCATTGACTCCCAGAAACTATATAGGATGTAAATAATAACTTCAAAAATACATCTACATTATTTCTTGTAACTCCCCATCTTTCCATCTATTACTATCATTTCTGGTGGAAAGAATGGTCCCCCAAAGATGTCCATGCACTGCACTCTGGACTCTGGGAATACTACATTACACGGCAAAAGGACCTTTTCAGATGTAATTAAGGTTATGAATGTTTAAATAGGGAAATTTTCCTAGGTCATCTGAGTGGGCCCAATCTAATTACATAAGCCTTTAAAAGCAGGGAATCTATTCTGACTGGAAGGCAGAAGGGATAAGGCAGAATGGATAGTCAGAAATATTAAATGCAGAAGAAAGATTCAATTTGCCTTTGCTAGCTTGAAAATGAAGGAGGTCATGTGTCAAGGCAAATGGGAACTTAAGGTCTACAACCACAAGGAACTGAGTTCTGCCAACAACTGAATGACCTTGGAAATGGAGTCTGCCTTGAGTCTTAAGATAAAATCTGAGCCTGGATGACACCTTGATTTTGGTCTTGTGAGACACAGAGCAGAGAAGCCAGTACAGCTCACCCAATATTAGGATGGCATGGTAAGTTTGCATTGTTTTAAGCTGCTAAATTAATGATAATCTGTTAAGGCCTCAATAGAAAACTAATACACCATAGATCATGCCATCATCATTTCTACTCTAATAAAAAAAATTGTGTCTTATTCATCTCTAGTCTTTCTTACTGACAAAATCTTTCTAATTTATATTGTCATGACCCTGCTTCAAATTCTACAATAGCTCCCTATTGCCAATCCTAACTACTTCAACCAACATTAAATCTGGCCCCAATCTCTATTGCTAGTCTCATTTATCACTATGTGTCAAATACTCTGTCTGCTTATACATAAGATACATTTCCATATCTGAGTCTAATATTTTCCATATCCAAAATGTTCAGGCCATATTCTCAGCATCTTCACAATTTAAACATTATACAGACTTTATGGCTCAGATCAACTCGTACCCTGGCAACAATGCTGGAAGGAATAATTTCCACTGCTACATTAATGATAATATAATAATATTAATAATATCAGCTAAACTTATGTTAACAATAATAACAGCTGCCATTTATTAGAAACTTAGTATATGTTGGGCAATGTTTTTTTTTTTTTTGCTTGAAAACTTTATTAAAATAAGGATTAAACCTGAAAAAAGAGCAATGAGAACGCTAGCCCTTTGCATAAAATCAGCAAGAAAAAGGAAACGGAGAGAAAGAGAGGAGAGGAAGGGAGGGAAGGGTTGGGCAATGTTTTAAGTGCTGAGTATAAGTGCTCATAACAATCTCATAAAGTAGGAGGGTAGAGTCCATAATTTTTAACTCTGAGGAAATAGAGGTTCAGAGACGTTAAGTAACTTGCCCATGTGGCAGAATTGGGATCTGAATTCAGGCCTGCTTGGAACTCTAAAATTTATATTTTCTCCATTCGGCCACACTCCTTTACAGAATCTTGCTAATCCTCATCATGTTCCATCTTGTTTTATGTTTACTCAAGCTGACAATTCATTTCCTCTAGTAGATTTTAAGATCCTCGAATATAGAAGCTATGAAATAGTGGGGACAATGTTTTGTCAAGTTATGTCTTCCAAAGCATCCACTAAAATGATTCCTACAAATAGCGCAGTTGATAAAAAATGTTTATTTAATGAATAAATGTATGAATAGTATTTGTGACTTAGGGAAATGATCAAAATACCATAATAATTCATTAGCAAATTATTAATAATTTGATTATAACTGCAACCTTCATGTTTGGAAAGGGATAATGCAAGATAGTTTACATTTGTAGCTGTAGATGTAAATATTCCTTAACAAAAGCTTTCAAGAGTTCTACTTATTTCCATCAACAATAACGAAACATTAGAATATGAGATGATAAATAAGAAACATTTGACATATATTCATATGATCATTTATAGCTTCAAAATGTCAATGTATCAGTTTAATACCTTGAGGAATGCAGTTTTAAGTTATTTCTCTATAAGAGATTAAATTGTTATTCATTTGTTCACTCATTTATTCATATGTGCATTCTAACAAATACTGAGTATTTTGTAGGTATCAACTATTATCTGAGGTACCAGAGATGTAAAAATGAATGAGATATAGCTCTTTCCTCAAGAAATTTATAGCCTGATGGGATTCACACAAATACAAATAAGTTATAATGCATGTTATTAATACATAGATGACTCCTTTTTTTTTTTTTTTTTTCTTTAGGTGGGGTCTCACTCTCATCCAGGCTGGACTTCAGTGGCATGTTCTCGGCTCACTGCAACCTCTGCCTACCAGGATTAAGCAATCCTCCTGCCCCAACCTCCCGAGTAGCTGAGACTACAGGCGCCCGCCACCAGGCCCAACTAATTTTTATATTTTTGGTAGAGATGGGGTTTCATCATGTTGGCCAGGCTGGTCTCAAACTCCTGACCTCAGGTGATCCTCCTGCCTTGGTCTCCCAAAGTACTGGAATTACAGGTGTGAGCCACCGCGCCCAGCTGGATGACTCTTAAGACTGAAAAAAATCTGCTTAGAGTTTTTTATTTTTAAAAAAGTTTTTTTTTTAACTCAACAAAAAAATTCCTGAAATCTGATTAAGAAATAGACAAAGATCTCCAATAAACAGTTGTCTACAGAAAATATACAGACGACCTATGAACATATAAAAAGATGCTCAATATCACTAATCATTAGAAAAATGCAAATCCAAACCACAATGAGATACCACCCTCACATCCCACCCTCACACACATTAGAATGGCTATTATCAGAACTACCCTCCAAAAACAAAAAACAGTAAGTGTTGGCAAGGATGTGAAGAAACTGGAACTCTTGTGCACTACTGGTGGGAATATAAACTTGTACAGCTGCTATGAAAACTAGTATGGCAGTTCCTCAAAAAACAAAAATGGAATTATCATATGATCTAGCAATTCCACTTTTGGGCATATCCCCAAAATAATTGGAAAGATGGCCTGTTAGAAGTATCTGTACATCCATATTCATAGTAGCATTATTCACAGTAGCCAGAAGGTGAAGGAACCCAAGTTCCTACTGACAGATGAATGGATAAACAAAATGTGGTGTTTATACATGTATATATACACAATGGAATATTATTCAGTGTTAAAAAAGAAGCACATTCTGATGAGTGGAAATATCTAGAGCAGTCAAATTCACAAAGACAAAGTAAAATCGTGGTTACTAAGGGCTGGGAAGAGGGGAGAATGAAGAGTTATTGCTTAATGGATACATAGGTTAAGTTTTGCAACTGAAAAAGTTGTGGAGATGACAGTGCTGATGGTTGTACAACATATTGAACATATTTAATAACACTTAACTGTACATTAAAAATGGTTAACAGGCAGACTTTATGTTATGTGTATTTTACCACAATTAAAAGTATTTTTAAAATATGTATTTTAGAAGAAAAAATATGAAATCCAATTCAAATTTAAGAAATGCTAAATTAGTTTCCATGAACAATAAAACTGCTATCTTTCTTAGCTACATGCTGAGCCTACCTTGCTATATAAGTACCTTAACACAATTCATGATATATTAACACCAGCTTTCACTTACAGCTAATGTTTTGTTTACCTCATCAACAATACCTGAACCACTTGAAATCAGTAAATAACATGTAGTAGCATGACTCAATATTTTAAAATAATGAGTGATAGTATTATAAGGGATATAACATTATTATAATTTTAAGGCAAGAAATATGCCTAAATTTAGTGGTAAAGGTATATTGTTTGTTACAATCCCATGTTAACATGCCATAGCCTATAGGGGTAGTTTGAGATTTGTGATGATGTGAAAAGATAATACTATTACTTAATATCTCCTTTATTATTACTTAGTTGTTTCCATATATATTACTGTATTTAATGTAAGCTTGTGTATTAATGGTGTATACATCAAGTCACTTTCTGTATGCCTGGTCTGAATGCTGTCCAAAGAAATAAGCATTAGGAAGATGTATCCAGCATTACAGAGAGTTGACCAGCAATTGTGTTTCTCTGTTTCTTTAGCAAACATCCACTTAGAGCTATTATATACTAGGTCAGTAGTTTTAAATCTCTAAAAATCTCACTTCCATTTCTGTAAAAAGTTGTGCATAAATGGTACACACATTCTACTATACTTTTATAATACATAAACATATATTTTTAAAGATGATTAAAATTCAATAAATATTTGCAAATAATTATTTTAAATAATAAGTCATGCTCTCAGAAAAAATGTTTGAAATAAAATGCTTTATGATTTCTGAAAACAGTGGTTTAATACTATATGGCAATATTAGAATGTAATTTGCTTGTCTAACCTGTGTGCTCTTTTTCCTGGGCACTCCCATAGACTCTATTTCCCAATGTCCCATTTTCCAGCATCAGCCCTGTGACTGAGCAGCCAATGGGACAGAAGCAGAAGTGATGTTACCATTTCTAATTCTAGTCCATAAAAACTTCCCGTGTACTGGCTGAAGAGAGAGGGCTCTAAGGCCTTAGAAGAGGGAAAGCCCACAAGACGAAAAAAGTCTTGAGCCCTAGATGACTACAAGAAAAGCCATTGCCTACTGGGAATATCTATATTGGATTGATATTTGATCAGTAAATAAACTTTTGGACTAAGTTTTCTGGGTTTGTACATATTACATCAGGTAATGTATGTTAGGTAATAAATACAGCATTTTGAAGATCTACTTCCAAATTCAGTTTTCTCATATTTGGCTTTAATTATGTCATAGTTGAAACTGAAACTTCACAAAGACACACCATAGGCTATGTAAAGAATAAACCTAGGGTAAGGTTTAGTGTTAATAATAGTAGGTGTAAATCCATATTTTATTAATCTTTTTGATAACTTTGAATGTTTTGGTAAACTTCTTGTCAGATCTTAGTGTCAGATAGTCTTTATTGGGGGTTAACGAAAAGCTTGACCAGGAGTAAAAGTTGTGAACTTGGTATTATATTCAAACCAGTTTCATTGAAGAATCTTTTTCAGCCACTTCCCTATTTTCCTCATTATTAGTTTAGTTAAAACCAACACCTCCAGAAAGGCATGAGACCATCTGACATTTAGACTCAGAATACCAGGGAAAGCCATATATTAAATAATTGTAAAGTTCAAATTTTTTTTTTGTTTTTTTAGATTAAAAAAATAAAAGTAAGTTATACCATTTCTTTCCATTCCCCAGGGATGTGAATCATGTAGCCTCATGGAGTTCATGGGCCTTTCACTAAGGATCATTGCTACCTGACAATGAGAAGGATAAACTAAACAAGAAAAACAGTTTAGGCAAGAGATAGATGAATAAATGATTACAGTTGCTAAATGTTATAACAAGAGTTACTTTAAAGTGCTGTGTGAGCTTATAAATTATTACAAGATGAAAACAGCATAGATGCCTGAGTGACCACAGATCACAACAAGTGATCCCCACTAAGCTCTGGATCTAAAGCTGTCTCATCTACTCAATTGTTCCCGCAAGTAAGTTCCTCTTACTAAACAATAAAGCTCTTCTTTGATTCTCTCTCCCCCAGTTATAATCCTATTTTAAAATTTCTATTTCTTATTTATTTTTAAAAATCCAAGAAAGAACTGTGTTTATCTGTGCTGTCCAGTACAGTAATCACTAGTCACAGGTACCTATTTAAATTTAAAATGATTTAATTAAAAATGTAAAATAATTAAAAATCCAGTTAACTTAGTTACACTAACCACATTTCAAGTGTTCAATGGCTACATGTAACTAGTGCTACCATATTGTACAGGACAGTGCAGATATAGGACATTGCCATCACTGCCAAAAGTTCTATTGAACAGTGCTAGTCTCGACTGTAATAGAAAAATTAAAAGTGAAGTCTCCAGATCTCGATTGTCTGGATTCAAATTCCAACATCTACTCATGACATTAGCTGGGTAAATTTGGGGAATTTATTTCTTGTCTCCCTACTTTTTTTTCCCATCTATTAAATGGGTATAATAACTCATTCCTCCTTCAAAATTTTGTTGTGAGGTTTAAGTGATTTACATGTAAATGCTCTGAACTGTGCCTAGCACATCATAAGTGCTCAAAAAGTGTTAGGTGTTCATATTTTTATTGTCACTGACTCTAACTCACCTCTTCATTTTCTTTACATGCTCCCATCAGGCTTTGTCAACCACTGCATGGTTAGTCAAGGTTTAATGAATTTCTCCATCTTGCCAAATCCAATGGCAAATTATCAGTCTTCATCTTACTTGATCTGCCAGAGCCCCTGACATAGTTGATCATGTCCTGCTTCTTAAAATGTTTTCTTCAGTTGGTTTCTAAGATATCTTCTTTAAATTTTTCCTTTAATGGTTGCTTTCTCTTAAGTCTCTGGTGAATTTTCTTCTTATTCCTGACTTCTAAATGGTAGAATGTTTTAAGGCTCAGTCATTAGCTTTCTTCTTGATTCAAGTTACCATAAATAATCTTATCGAGTTCCATGGCTTCAAATGCTACCTGCAGATTGCTCCTAAATTATATTCTTAGCATTGATCTAATGGGCTCTGGATTCATCTATGCAATTAATCATGTAACAACTGGACTTAGATGCCTAATGGACATTTCAAAATCAAAATCATGTCTAAAACAGAACTCTTGATTCCCCCATGAGGCTGAATTGACTACTGATGTATCTATCACGTGATTTTTAAGTTTTCAATGCACTTTTCATACACTTAAAAATATTATCTTTATAGAAACGCTGTTAGAATTGCACGTGTCAATTCCACCAGTCAGACAAGCACACTACGACTCAGATCTGCTGAGTAAGTTTTTAGAGTCCATATTTAACATATAACCCAGAGTAAGCAATAGAATTAAGTCTCCTTGTTCCCTCTACATGCTCTCTAGTAGGTTATGATGTCTATCAAGTCATACTTAATTCTTTAGAAATGGCGATTTAAAAGATGAGTTTCCAATTAACAGGCAATGGAACATACAAATAATGTGACAGAAGAGAGATATAACTTAGCCACTATGTGTCTTGGTTGACATACCTTTATAAAGGTTTCTCCTTTGCCAATTATTATTAACATATAAATACTGATATTATCCAGAATCAATGCACTATTCTTTCAGAAGACCCAATTTTGCTGAGTTTCTACTCCTCAGAAGGCAGGTAAGTGGTCTTGTCTGATCTTGATATCCATGGTGGTACAATGATATTTATTTTTACAATAGTAAATACCATCTCAAAAAATAGAAATCATTATGATATATCATTCATCACATGATAACTCTTTAACTTAATTACATATAGATCTTCACATAGAGACCAGGAAAATCAAGGGAATACTAAATACAAACATACTAGCTGAAAACACACATAGAATTTCTTTGTTTTAGGCAAGTTACTCAATACATCTTATATATTTATGTCTGAGGAAAGAAGCTATTATAAGACCCAGCATTAGAAAACTAGTTCACTACTATAATTACTTTTGATAGTTTAATATCTAAGCTACTAGATCATGCTAAAATATTTAAATTTGAAGATTTGTTTCAAATGCTTTTGGAGCTTATGATTCCATTTTTTCCTTAAGAAAATAAAGCATAATAAAAACCTTATTTTAAACACATATACATATACACGCAAATATAGAACTTAGAAACCCACTGAAAGTTTGAAGTCCGGTAATTGTAAAATTCTCTCTGTTGGCTATGCTACAGTTAAGTTCGGGCTTTAAAATAAGAGACAATCTGAATTCTATTGTCAGCAGGTCAAATCTATTAGGTGAGCAGGTATGAATAACTGCAAGTTTTAAGAATGATTAAAAATTTAACCATTATAATGTCACTGAATAGTAATGAAGACAATGACAAAGAGACTATCACTTTTTAATATATAGGAAGGAACTTTATGATTTAACAAGAAACAAGACTACATTTCTTAAATCTGCCAACATCACAATGTTTTTGAGATAAAAACCTGTAACTACTCATACATGAAAACCAAATCTGTGTTGTTATACAATCTCAATGTATGGTCAACAGATCTATAATTTTGTAATACAAATGCTGTCAACGAAAGATATATGGGATAGTTATGCTAAAAATGTAAAGACATGGAATTGATCATTGAGAACTACTGACTCTTCTATTTTTGAATTATTCTACACTCTTCACTTCTGTGATACGATCCTCTCGGTGTTTAGGATTTTTCTTTGTGATTGTTCCTTTATCTTCTTCTTGGGCTCTTCCTCTGCTCCATTCTAAAATGCTAATCTGCTCTTTTATCTGTAGCATTCTTCTTGGGCAATTTCAGGCATGTTCATGGGTTTAAGTATTACCTAAACTTTATAATTCCTCAGATTTATGTCCTTGGTCCTAACATTAGCTTCAAAAGTGTTTATTTAAATGTTCTAGATATTTCCACTTGGAAATTTTCACAGATATCACAAATTCAAAATGTCCTAATTCAAAGACTCATCCCTCTTCTTTCCTTCTTTCCCCACCACTTCTCTTTTTTTTTTGGAGGGGGGGCCAGAGTCTCACTCTGTCACCCAGGCTGAGGGCAGCCCCTGATCTCAGCTCACTGTAACCTCCGCCTCCTGGGTTCAAATGATGCTCATGCCTCAGCCTCTGGAGTGACCAGGACTACAGGCATGAGCAATCATTCAGAACTATCTTTTGTATTTTTTGTAGAGATGGAGTTTTGCCATATTGCCCAGGCTGGTCTTGAACTCCTGACCTCAAGTGATCTGCCTGCCTTGGCCTCCAAAAGTAATGGGATTACAGGCATCAGTCACTGTACCCAAACCACTCCTCTTATACTTCCAATATCCATTAATGGCACTACCAACCACCCAGTGATGCAAGTCAGAAATATGGGTATCATTTTAGAATTTTCTCTCCTTCACCTCCTCATCTCCAATCAGTCACTTAATCAGGTAAACGACTACTAATTTTGCTCTTTAAAAATTTCCTTAATCTATTATCCCCTCTCTATCTTTATTACAACTGGCTTAGTTCAGGGTCTTATCTCTTGTCTGAATTATTGTACTTCTCTGTTAATTCATCTTTAAATGCTCTTTAACAGGTGTGGACTTAAGTTTACTTCTTTACTGTAGCTCCACTAGAATATAAGCTCCAAGAGAAGGATTTCTATCTTCTGTTTTCTTTAGGATAGTTCCTGGCAAATGATAGGTACTCAAAAATTGTTACATAAACAAATGGCAGCCTGAAAGGCCTAAAAGCTAAACATAAAGTACATACAAATATGACCATATCAATCCTCTACTGAGAACCTTTTGAAACTTCCTATCATCTATAATTATGATCTGAGATGCACTATGACCTGGTCCCTATTTATCTACTAGCCTCATCTCTTGCTATTCAGTCTAATATTTTATGTTAAAATTATGTAACTGCTTATCATTCCTGCACATATCATGGATCTATGCCTTGTTTCTTATGGTTTCTACCTAGAACACCTTTCTAATTGTCTTTTACCTAGGTATCAGCCACTCAAGTTATTTTTTAGATTTACAGGTGTTTGTAAGTTTTAAAGAAAAAGATGCAATGAAGTTCTATTAGAGAAGTATAGAAAACCCCTCAATTTCAAAAAGCCAACAAATATCATATTAGCACAGCATAGTTAATGATGTATACATATTAACAATTTTAAAAATCATTAAAATATCATCTGTATGTTCACTGTCCATGAATTAAACTTCATTTATACATTAAAATGCAAAATAATATTTTAAACACCAAATGAAAAATTCTATAACGAAAATCAGATTAAATATCTTTACAACCAGAATATAAAAAATATCAGAGAATTATTTCAATATAATATTATTAAATAAGACTAAATTCCCAGAATCACAGTTACAATTTATAAAAATCAAGATTAGCCGGGTCCAGGAATTAATGTAACCTTAAATTATTTTGTGCTGTAGATTTATATCTGAATTCTATGTACAAAACCTTAGTAGTCAAACTTAAATTAGATTTAATCCAGCTGCCTATAATTTATTTTGCTATAAAAGAAACACCATATTACATGCTTTTGTTTATTAAGTAGAAGATATGCTATTATTTCCAAGATACCAAGGATTTAATGTTTAATTATCAACACTCATTTGAAAAAAGACATTGCTTTGATTCACAAATTTCTTAATTGCTAACAGTGTCTTTTCTCAGTAGGAGTGTTGTATATAATTTATTTTTGCAGATGTGTTTAGCAACTGAATTTTAAAGTAGCAAAGCTTTGAATATCTTCACTGTCAGCAGAAAATTCCTCCATCCCTGCTGCTGGAGCATATTGCTGTTTGAAGTTTTAACATGGAAATAAAAATTGCAGTGAGAAAACTGATAACTACTGGTAAATGTTGCTTACAAACTGAAAAGGAAGTTGGGTTGTCAGCAATGTGAGAACTGTATTATTCACACAAAATATGAAGAGTCATCTTCACAGTAACTTGCTGGGAATGGAAATTAATGTTGCTGGTTCCAACTTGAGGAACCTAAAGAAAAGCAAATATCCCACGTTTCAGAGTATCTTTACAAGGATCAGCAACTGGCAATTGGGTGTCACAGCGTAACTCCTCCCTGAGGAGGAAAGACATTATCTATATTTTAAGAACAGTAGTCAAGTTTCACTTTGAAGCAGGCTCATTGATCACTGGAAAAAACAATCATTGTTGATTTCAGAAAGGTTAACTAGTTTAAAATGCCCTTTCCCTCTGGAACATGTCACCATCCACATATTACTGCAATAAAATGAGTAAGAGAAAAGAATTATATCTTGTAATATCAACTCAAATATGAAGTTGAAAGTAACATTAAAATTCCTACCCGTTTGGCTGAGCTGGGAAGCGCTGCGACTTTTCCGTGAGAGACCAACAATAGCTACCATTTTGGCCCCAATGCTAGAGCGCCGCTTTTTGCTGCTGTTGCCCAAGGCGCCCACTGCAGTGTCAGACTGGCTGCCATCATTCTTCTCCAGTGAGCACATATCTCCACTGATGCTGGTGCTTTTTGTCATGTTCTTCCCTGATATGCCCATTTGTCTGCTTTGCATTTTGGATGTAAAGACACTGTCAGCCGATGGATCATTAAAAGTAAGGACAAGAGTAAAAAGGAAAAGACAGAAAATGCATTTTAGATGAAACATTTGGAATATAATTAAATTATATTATCTACGAACACATTTTTAGGATTTGGAAACTTTCAAATACCATAGTCTTGATTGTGCTTTGCTACTTGGGGCCACCCTTAGAGCGAATATGCAAAATCAAACTTATGATTTTACTTCTGCTGTCAAAGACAAGGTACAAATTCATATGATCACAGGAAAAAAAATTCATGAAAAATCAGTGGGTTCATTTAAGAGACTATGCCGTCCTGTAAGTGGAAATATGCTTTTAGGGAGCCATACAAAATAAGGGAGACGTTTATAAAAACATTCTTGTTTACTTTATTGTTGCCTTCAATAAGAAATCAGACAAGTGGGAAAATTTTACCAATAAATAAATAAAGGCCAATAATATAGTATCCATTGCAAGAGTGGCCCTATAAGTTTTTTCATAAGATTTGTCTAATAATGGTTCAATTTTCTCAAAAAGGCTTGCTATTTTCATTAGCTTTGAATTAAAAATACTTTATTTTGCTTAATTTAATCATTACTGAGACAAGTCTATATTACAAAAGTAAAGAAGAAAGATTTTCTTCCTGCATTCTTTTGAAAGAAAGAAAAATCATTATCAGTTTTCCAGACAGTGTACCAGAAAGCAATCAATGAATCATTGAGGCATGTGAGCTGATTAATTGTCTACTACAAGACTAATACTGCAACTGGGAGTAATTAAAGAAATGACTCTTGATTTTTCCATTATTTTTGGGGTGTGGTAGGAGGTAGATTAGAAAGTGAAGAACCTGGAATCAGGCTATCCAGCTAGGAAACATAAACCTAGGAGGAGTATGAGGGAAGCAGTCTGTTTTGCAGGAATGAAAAGACTTATTTACTTGTCAAGTTTTGATTCTGTATTAGAAAGTCATAGTTGCTGCTTTATTTTGGTTCTGATAATGAATGTTTAACAGATAAAGTAATAAAAAAATAAAAATCAAGAAAGAAATATCTTTAAACATTATTTAAAGGATGAGAATTAGAAAACTAACCTATTGAGGTGAACTCTTCGATCTAATTCAATATCTTGGTCTTTCAGGAAAAAAAATGTGTTATCTATCCTAGAGTAAAATCTGGTTAAAGGCTAGGACCATGTATTAATTTAAATTTTATTAACCTATGAACTATCTTCTCCAAGTATTTAAGAAGGAAAAGACCCAGTGTGAAATTTAAAAAAATATATAATAAAGTATATTATTATATCCCTCACATTCATTTTAAGAAAAAATGAGATATACATAGGCCGAAACAAAACAGAGTTTGTGTGTGTGTGTGTGTGCGTGTGTGTGTGTGACAGAGAGAGAGAGAGAGAGAGAGAGACAGAGAGAGAGAGAGAGAGAGGAGGTGTAGGGGGGAAGGGGAAGAGAGAGAGAGAGGCTAGAGAAAGAGAGAGGCTATATATATATATATATATATATATATATATAGAGAGAGAGAGAGAGAGAGAGAGAAACAGCATACAGTTCTATAATATCCTGAACTGATAATTTTCAAGCTTGTTTGATTTTGATAAAAAGTAAAAAGAAAAGTCTCATTATAGCTTAAAAGGGCCAAAGTTTAATAGAAACTAAGGCTTTAAATACAACATATGTTCCATAGTCAGAATAACCTAGTGTTTCTGTTATATAGCAATTTTTGGACAGGCACAATAGCTCACGCCTGTGATCCTAGCACTTAGGGAGGCTGAGGCAAGATGAATGCTTAAGCCCAGGAGTTAGATACCAGCCTGGGCAACATGTGAGACCCCCATCTTTACAAAAAATGCCTGTAGTCCCAGCTACTTGGGAGGTACAGGTGGGAGGATCACCGGAGCCCGAAGGTTGGGGCTGCAGTGAGCTGAGATCGTGCCACTGCACTCCAGCCTGGAAGCCAGAGTGAGATCCTGTCTCAGAAAAAAATAAACAAAAATTTTCATTCAAAACATACACTTTTCTAAAGAACCACCTAATCTACTAATTACCAAGGAAGTCGAAGATACTCTCACAAAATGTATCTTGTGATTTTTGCATTTTAATTTTTATGTTTGAATATCAAGGCCATAAAGAACTTGACCAAAATCAATTAAGAATACTATACTAAAATACTAACTAGAAGTGATACATCATTTTGTAGATAAATAATATTTTGGGTTTGAAACAAGTGCACTTCTCTTCAACCTAACAATTTTAATAATGCATTATTTACAAAAGGAGTTATTTATTTTTATTCATTTGGTTTTTAGAGAGTGTCTTGTTCTGTCACCCAGGCTAGGGCGCAGTGGCATAATTATAGCTCACTGTTACCTCGAATCCCTGGGCTCAAGTGATTTTCCCACTTTAGCTTCCTAAGTAGCTAGGACTACAGTGCATGCTAGCACACCTGGCTACATTTTGTTGTTGTTGTTGTTGTTGTTGTTGGAGAGACAGAGTCTCACTATGTTGCCCAGGCTGGTCTCAACTCCTGGACTCAAGTGATCGTCTCTCCTGGGCCTCCCCAAATGCTGGGATTACATGTGTGAGCCACCAAGCCTGGCCTAAAAGGGGTTATTAAAGTTTTATAGGATGAATACTTTTTATTTCCTTGAATCTTAGAGATCACCAGGGATGAGTTTATGAATAGTAGCACTAGAGTGGTGTGTTTTGATGAGAGAAAGATTGCAGCTAGGGTTTCTTTTCTTTCTTTACTGGACATCATCTAAAACTATAAGCAAAAAATTTTGCAAGGAAACAAGCTACCAAAATTTTCAAAGTTTTGAGACTCTTGATTTATGAAATACTTTGTTGTAAAGAATTTGTAATTATGGTAAATATTTTAAAGTGTTCAATGTGGTTAGGAAAAGACTCATTACATTAGCAATTACTTTAAATGAGAAATTGTGTAAGGGTTTGGAAATACAGTATATTTCAATATTTTTAGTGGGGGTCTCACTGATAGGTTTCTAAAGAGCAACTTGGCAATATATGTCAAAAGTTTAAAAAAAAAAAACCAAGCCTACTCTTTAACCTAGCAATTCCACTTTAGAATTTATCATAAGGAAAAACTTAGCAATGTGTACAGATTTAGCTATAATGATATTTATTGCACAACTGATTAGAATAGCAAAAACAAAACAAAATAAAAACACGGGGAAAAACCCACAAATGTCCAAAAATAGTGGGTGTTTAAATAAATTATGTTTATCAATAAAAGAGAACATACTTTTGAAAATGCTGTTATGTGTAAATGTTTATGGACATAAAGTATATTCTAGATGGCAGCAGTGGTGAGGCAGAAGCAGATATTTGTAACTCAGCTTTGGGTGACATATGTATCAAATGTGAATTTATCTTACTACTAGGGGACACAGGCAAATTCAAATCTCAGAGGTTTTCCAGTGACAGAAATCTAAGAATAGTTGTATAAAATGAAAGAAATATTTTGTGCTAAACTAAGTAATTTGAGAAGCCTAGATCCATGAGATGATGTAGCTGTTATCTGCACAAAAGGACAATGAAGAGAATATGAAGAAAAATCAAATTGTGTTCAGAAAAATTATGTTCTTAGGAGAAAAATATAAATGTATGTAGCCCAAAATATGAAAGGATATACTGTGATCAGTGTGCTGAAAGTCATTTTAATTTTTTCTGGTTGATAGCTATGTGTTAAAAAAATTTGTCTTTTTCTATTTTGTTTTTTCCAGAATAAACATAAAAGTGTTGGTAATTAAAAAAAAATTAAAACAGACAAACGAAAAGAGCAAGCAAGGACCAATATTGCTTCTTCTTTTACGTAAGTCAAATCATTCAACCAACATTAGTTCATGTCATGGGTTAAAGGTACAATATGGATTTTTAGCTAATCCTAACAGATTGCTATATCATATATTGACTGTTGATCTAGGATGTTCTGTTCCAGAAATTGACACTGCTTCTACATCTCTAAATATTGCTTTATGCATATTTCTAATTTTTGACTTTAGAAAAACAATAAAACTATATATATTTAATATGATCAAAGTGTAATATGTAAAATTTCAAATACAAGAGACAGATTTATGGCAAAATTATAGTTGTTGAAAAGTTGTAGCCTGAATGGTTAAAAACAAAGGCAAATCTAGTATCGTCAATCATTAGGAAAAAAGTAACAAATAACTAAAAAGCAAGTGAAACACTTATAAATATTCCCCAAATACATAAATAGCATATTAGAGATAATTGGAAGATGTGATTAAATGATATTGATAGGCTATAGGGCCAAAAGTTTTCACTGATAGGTTCGAATGAATAGAGGTAAGTGGTTTGGCTCTGAAGGTAATAGCAAACTTGAGACAAAGACATATTCTGAGTTTTAAGAATGTATAGTCATGCCAAAACAAAGATTTCATCACATTAGAGCTGAGAAGGTAGTTTGGAAATAATTTACCAGAGAATGAAAGACTGGGGTGATTCTATGGAGGCCCAGCAGCTAACACAATAGAGTATTGGGACTGTGGCAAAGGAACAGAAAAGACATTGAAGGATAGAAAGTACTCAGAGACAGCTGCAGGAGTGAAACTATTTGTAACATCTTTGACAAGGAAGTGGTGATAGAGAGGACTTGTAGTGTTGAGGGGTTTGAAAGCAATAGCATTTCTGGTAGACTGAAAACAAACCCAGTAGGACTGGCCAAGCTTCTAAATGTGGTATTTTGAAAGGCTTATTTTCTTTTCCTTCCCACTGTTGTGCTCCCTGAGCCAGATGCCACAAATTAACTGAATACCTTTTACTGTTATAACTCATACTTCATTGTACCAGTTGGCAGTCATTAGGTAAATGTCTGGATTTTAAAGTGCCATTTCTTGCATGCTATTTGCAGGGAAAAAACCAGCAGCAACAACAAAAACATCTGGCTTCTGTCTAAAGTTCTCCTCTTATTAAAAACTTCTCTAGGTTAAATACCATTCCTTTCCTAAAATGTGGTAGTTGAAATTATTATCCTAATTTACTATTTCATAAACTTTATTTCACTTTAACTCAAATTACCATCTATGATTTTAGGCTAGTAAAATAGTTGTCATTTATTCAGCAAAGATTTATTGAACACCTATTATGACAAATATGGGAATACAAAAATGATATGACATCGTCTCTGATTAATTTACTGGCAAATCTCAGCATGTAAAATACAAATATGGCTGCATAAGAACTTGGTTTTTGTTTACAACTGAAATCCCAGTGGTCAACTCTAATATCAAGAAACCCTAATTAAGGTAAATGAAAATCTCTCTTTGAAGAGTATGTAAAAACTGAGTTTTTCATACTAATTCTTTGACTTCTGGAGATGACAGAAATTTAAAGTTTAGTATTTTTAACATTATTGTAAGTACTATATATGAATACATTAGTTAATATGCTACAATGTATTAGTATAGTATCTAAATGTATTAGAGGGGTGTGTGTGTGTGTGTGTGTGTGTGTGTGTGTGTGTGTGTGTGTGTGTGTGTGTGTGTGTCTATGCAACAAAATGTCCCAGGTTAGGGAGAAATATTTGGCTAATTAACAAAGTATATTTAGTCAAAAACATCTGCCTTGGTTAAGGTCATTAGTAATTAATCTATGAATTAATCTATGTTTAAAGTTCTTAAGTCTTAGGTTTCATGGCAGGAAGCAGTATGGTGGTCACAAGGTAGTTCACTGCTTACTTGAGATAATTTAAGGAGCATCCAGGAGGCCTGTAATTTCCAAAATTCGTTTCCCAAGAGCTTGTTAATGCCAAAAATTCCTATATATTAAAGATTTATTTTTTAAAAAAGATTTGTTTCTTAAAGTTTACTCCCTTTTAACATGTCACATTCCTGGGATTTGGACATTCATGTAAAAGATATTTACTTTGAAATAAATAAAAATAAAAATAAAAAATAGTAGGCTATGTCGCAGGCACTATTCTCAAAATTAAAAGATATAGCATGGAAAGGACAGAAAATGCTCCCGTTTCATGGAGCTTTCATTCATAGTGTCATAGTGAAAGACAGTAAACAAGTATATAATTGATAATTTTAGATGGTGATATCTGATCTGAAGAAAATAAGATGGAATAAAATGATAACAAGGGACTGAAAAGTTTGGGGAAAACATTAAATAAGGTTATCAAAGAAGTCCTCTCTGAAGAGGAGACAATTGAGCTGAGCCCTGAATGATGAAGCCAGTCACATGAAAGAAGAGTGCTCTAAGCTTAGAGAGGAGCAACTGCAAACATCCCGAGGCAGGAATTAGAATGTTTGTTAGAGGAAATTTACAAAACTAAATATAAATGGAATGAAGTGAAGGTGAGCATTGTAGATAGGATAAGGCCTACACGTGTGGGGACAAATGCATGGGCTGCACGACTTACTCTTATGTAACTGCCTATTCAGATATTACATCAGAGCTGTCCTAAGACTGTGAGAACAAGGATTGTATGGGTTATTGTATCAGGAGAGCTGGAATCCAGTTCGGTATTATGTCTCCAAATATAACATCAAAGGGCATTTTGGAGAGGTCATGGTTATCTTCCTTAAAAGTGATAAATTTATGAAAGCTAAATCATTAATGAAATTAGTAATATTTCTTTATTAATTGAACATACAAAAATTTATTTAAACACTTAAGTCTGTCTATATATTAAACCTTTACTATCTCTCGAATTTATAAGTTCTCTACCAAATTACTGAATAGTAGACCTCTCCCTCCACCATGAGTTTGAAGGAAGTTACTTGAAAGAAAAATGTTAAATGTATTACTTTATATATCATAAGTATGTGTTGCTTTTTCTAATCACATCATGCTCATGGATCCTAATCATTTGTCTATCATCAAATGATAATTTTCAGTATCTTTTATTATACTAGATATATATCCCCGCACTCTGTTTTTTCCTCCTGAAAAACAAACACAAAACCTACATTTAAAATGTACATGTTTCAATAATAGGTGTCCCTTGCTTTCTCTCTCGGTTTAAGATAAAAATGTATACAAAAATTATTATTTTGAAATGTCTTTATTATAACATGTATCTTACAAAAACTGTATCTCTTCTCTGATGATTTCAGCTACTTTTAAAAAATCATCCTCAGAGAGATGATCTGATTTCCATTTTGTTTCTTTTTCCTTTTGAATTTTTAGTTCAAACATTTCTGGACTCGGCTAATTTAAACCATAGTAAACGTCTTGTCACAAATTGATTTATTACTTTGGCAAATATCTATCTTGCATCTACTTGGTGTTTGGTCCCAAGGAAGCAAGTAGGGGCTGAAATGGTACCTGCCTTCCATACTCTGGCATATAGGGGCTAAAATTGACAAAAAGAAAGAATACATTTTTTTCTTCAAGTTTGCTTATCACAGTTGCACAATGTAGCCTGTCCTGACTAACAAACATGGATTGGAGTAGGAGAGACCGGCTACAAAAAAATCAATTGGGGGAGTTTAAAACAATACACTGGGGGAAGAAATAAGAACAAGCTAGTGTATGGCTATTATTAATAGAAATCAAAGATTAATGTAAAAGTTATTTGAAAAAAAACATCTACACAGTTTAGGATCTGGGAATAAGATATAAAAATAACTCAAATTAGTAAGCACTTATCATATGCCAGATACTACTTTAAGTACTTTTTATGAATTAATTCATGTACCCCTACAATAACTTTTATAGAAGATGAAGCTGAGGCCTTTAGAGAGCAAAAGGTTTGCCTAAGGAGTGCTGGTTTTAGGAAATAATCAACACTGGAACCAATGAAATTTCCTGATGGAGAGGCTCAATAGGAAGCTGTACACTTAGGCTGAGTGCTCAAGAGAATAGTCAGAGCTAAAATAATAAAGTCAATAAATATCTGAACAGGAAAGGGGACAAAGTTAGGAGAATGGCTGAAGTAGGTAAGCCAAGAGTGTAAAGAGAGAGGAATGAAAAAGGTTACGAAGACATATCAAGGAATATCAATATGTAAAGGTTAGAGAAAAATAGGACAGAGGAATAGAGAGAGATGTTATCAGAAATACAAAAAATATAATCGAATTAGATTCCATAGGAGATAAGAGAAGAATAAAGTTCCTGAAAGTTGAGATGGCCAAGTTTGCTTATCAAACTTAACCTCTAGCAAAGAGGCTAATTAGCATAAACATTTTTAAAAAGCTATAGATTTGGAGATTTAGAGAGCATAACTGACCAACTATTACAGCTACCGAATTAGAGTTATGTCAGTTTCCAAGCAGTTAACCAAGGAATTTTATGAAAAGATGTGGAAGCTATGACGGCGATGAACTTTCTGAAGAGATTTAATGTTGAAGAGAAGAAATGAGATGGCAAACTCATGGAGATATCAAAATGGAGAGAATAGTTACTAAGATAAGGATTACTGTTATATTACTTACTTTTGGGCAAAATTAGACGAACTTAAGGCAAGAGAAAAATTAAAAACAAAGTTAAAACTTGATACAAAAAGTTATTTTAAGATGGAGAAAGAAATGACTAAGAACTCAAGTGAAAATATCAAAGTATCTCATCTTGAGGAGATGATAACTAAGGTAACTTTAAAAATATATATGTACAATGTGCCAGGTATTATTCTAAGTACAAAAGACCTAATTTAATCTTTCTGAGTTTGATCCATTAATTAATTTGTTTAAAACAAGAGTTGGCAAATTTTTCCATAAAAGGTAGACAGTAAACATTTTAGGCTTTGTACTCCATATGGTCTTTGCTGCAGCTACTCAGCTCTGTTATTGTAGTGCCTAAGCAGCCATAAGTAATATGTAAACAAATGAGAGTCACTATGCAGCAATAAAACTTTATATATACTGAAATTTGAATTTCATACAACTTTTGCATGTCATGAAATATTCTTATTTTGATTGGTTTCAACCATTTAAAAATATAAAAACCATTCTCAGCTTATGAGCTTTATATAAAAAGTCAGGCAATGAAGCAGATTAGGCGTATGAGCCATAGTTTGATGACTTGTGATATAGAACATTAAACTCATGCTGTGAGGGGTTTTATTAACAAGGTATAGAAGGGACTCACCTGTATATTTGTTTAATGGGTGTTTCATCATCACAACTTCTAGATTCAAAACTACACTGCTAATGGTTTAACAAAAAGGTTGCTTTTATTCATTGGGCCTCATTTTCCTAACCTAGTAAATGAGGAGGTTAGAGATCATTGTTAAGGTCCTTTCAACTTCTTTTTATAACTATAATTCCTCTGTTTACCAAATTTTAAAAAGTTAATTCCTCTCAAACTTTTTTTTTTTTTTTTTGAGACAGGGTTTTGCCCTGTTGTTGCACAGGCTGGAGAGCGGTGGCGCAATCATGGCTCACTGTAACCTCTGCCTCCTAAGCTCAAGCGATCTTCCCATCTTAGCCTCTTAAGTAGCTGGGACCAAAGGCATGCACAACCATGCCCGTCTAATTTTCATATTTTTGTAGAATTGGGATTTCACCATGTTGCCTAAGCTGTCCTCAAAGTCCTGGGCTCAAATAATCCACCCACCTTGGCTACCAAAGTGTTGGGATTATAGGTATGAGCCACTGTGCCTGGCTTCCTCTCAAACTTGCATAGTTGGTTCTTTCTTCTTAGTCTACTCACCTCTTGACTAATTGTTCCCCACTCATTTTCCTAGGCTTATAATATTTAAGCACCAACATCTTTCCTTTCACAATTTTTCAAAATAAACTCCGTAATTCTAACCCAGCAATATAATATATACATAATCGCCTTATATTTTTCTATTGTTTAATCTGTGCTTTTCAATTGAATCTGATAATTTCTGTATGTAAATATTTTAGGCAGCAAAAGACTTCCTTCCACTTCATTTTTATTTCAGCTTTTTCTCTGACTTTACCACAAGAGTACATAACATTTCCAACAATGTAAAAAGATTAATGACAAATTATCAGAAGGTACACTCATTGGCCTATAATTTCAATCATCATTTTAGATTTTTCAGCCATTCTTATTTCAAAGAACTATTAATAGTTAAAATTTTGTGAAAATAAAAAATAGAAGCTTTGATTTATTCTTGCTAATCATCCAACTCTACAATCAGTGTAACAAGTTGTTAGATTAGGAAATGATTAATATTCTGCAGTATTAAAATAATTACACTAAATAAAAATTCACGTCATGTCTCCAAAACTAACACTGAAAGCTAAACCATATGAAAATGTTCTTGGACTATAACTTTTTTTGCCATAAAATCTACAAAATGTGTTTCAACATGTATAAAAGAGCATATATTAAGAATATTAATCATATCTCAGGCTATAAAGTAAAAAAATACATTAGTCTCACATTTTGAAAACTAATCTATATTCTGCTTTCCTTGAAAACAGGATTATAGAGTGAATTCCATTTAAGATATTCTTTTTTTTTTTTTTTGAGACAGAGTCTCACTCTGTTGCCTAGGCTGGAGTCCAGTGGTGCAATCTTGGCTCACTGCAACCTCCACCTCCTGGGTTCAAGTGATTCTCCTGCCTCAGCCTCCTGAGTAGCTGGGATTACAGGCACCCACCACCACACCTGGCTAATTTTTGTATATTTTGTAGAGGCAGGGTTTCACCACGTTGGCCAGCCTGGTCTCGAACTCTTGACCTCAGGTGATCTGCCTGCCTAGACCTCCCAAAGTGTTGGAATTACAGGCATGAGTCACTGCACTGCCAAAAAATTCCTTTGTATAATTAGACTGCATCGTTTCATAGACCAAGAACATGCTTTAAAGTTAAATATCTTGAACGAAATTTGATTATCTATACAATTCCCATATCTAATTAAAACCAATTTTTCAAACTCACATAGAAGAATCTATCAGAGTCTAATAAAGTCTACCAGAATCTACTAGATTCCCATGGGATTAAAAAAAAAATTACTCCATCTAGATTTTTTTCTAAAGTCAAATATATACAATTCATATATTATTTCTTTATTTTTGGAAGAAAGATGTTTTTATGAATGTTTTCTTGTTTTCCTTATATTTGCCAGACAACAACTGAGCAAACGGAAGTAGTTTCTTGCATTTCTATGTTTCTTACCATATATTATGGTCAGAGAAAATGATTTACAGGGCACCAGAAGTAACTCCTAATGTTTCTGCAGGTTCCTGGAATTTGTGGCAGAAATATATGACACATGGAACATTATTCTTCTTAGCTTTGGATTACTGCTCTAGTAAAGGCTTTCTTATCAGAAAAGATAGCTATTATTAGCGTCTATCTTCCTTATCACATAGTAGGTCTCAAGAGACTGGGCCATAGGATTTAGAAGTGTTAGCGGAGGAGAGGACCACATTGTGCTTTCCAAGACAGTGTTGTTCCTAGGTGCCTTGCTTGCTTGGGAACAAATAAGGGTACTGGGCTCAGTAAACAAAACCAAATAAAACTAAACACTACACACACAAAACAAGAGGGCAGAACATACTGATTGGCCAATAATTACAAAATACAAAATTTAAAAATATCCAAACAAAGCTCCAAGTGAGAACTCTTTTTATATCTCTTAATTCAATTACAGTGGATACTAAAAAATTACATCTAAAGACTATGTATGGGTATGCACATATATGTGAATGTGTATTATAAAATGACTATACATCTTGTCAAGGACAATAGTTTATAGCTCTAGTACATAAATTTGGAAAAACAAAATAATAAATTAGAGGGGAAATGAACCAAAAGTCCCATGGAACTTTAATGTGTGAATTACTTTGTGAATTATAGTATGGTATCTAGGTTAAGACTTGCATATTTACCCAGTGCAGTGTCGGCTTTGGATCTGACCCAAGGCAGTCTTAGCGGTGGTGGACACAGGGGTGCTTGTATCATCTCCCCCAGCTCCACGCAGCTCATTACAAAGAAGGAGACTCTTACTTGTTTGGGAGAAAATAAGGGAAGTAAACAAGAGTCTTTACCTGTTAATTCAGGGAATTCTCCCAGATCTTACCTGAGGAAACCAAAGCAGTACTTTTACTAGTCTACAAGAGCCACAGCATTACTGGGCTTAGAGTGCCCCCTAATGCAAATATGGCTGCTGTGACCAAAGAATTAGATCACAACACCCAAATCTCTTAAATTACTTGGAGAGCCTTCTCAAGAAGGATGGGTACACAAGCCCAGACTGTGAAGCCTACAATAAATATCCAACTCTTCAATGCCCTGATGCTCATGAACATCCATAAGCAACAAGACCACCCAAGAAACCATGACCTCACCAAATGAACTGAATTAAAAAAATAGTGAAAAATCCCAGAGAGACAGAGATGTGTGACCTTTCAGGGAATTCAAAACAGCTGCTTTGAGAAAGCTCAATGAAATTCAAGGTAACACAGAGAAGGAATTCAGAATCCCATTAGATAAATTTTAAAAAGATAAATGTATCTAAATCCCATTAAATAAATTTAAAATTAACTTATTGAAATAATTTTTAAAAAATTGAGCAGAAATTCTGTAGCTGAAAATACAACTGGCATACTTAAGAATGGGTCAGAATCTCTAAACAGCAAAATTGATCAAGGAGAAGAATTAGTAGTGAGCTTGAAGATAGGCTAGTTGAAAATACACAGAGACCAGAAAAACAAGAATAATAAGAAAGAAGCATGATGCAAGATCTAGAAAATAGCCTCAAAAGGGCAAATCTAAGAGTTATTGGCCTTAAAGAGGAAGTAGAGAGAGACATCAGGGTGAAAAGATTATTCAAAGGGACAATAACAGAGAAATTCCCAAACCTAGAGAAAGATATCAATATTCAAGTATAAGAAGGTTATATAACACCAAGCAGATTTAACCCAAAAAAGACAACCTGAAGACATTTAATAATCAAATTCCAAATGTCAAGAATAAAAAAAAAATCCTAAAAGCAGCAATAGAAAAGAAACAAATAACATACAAAGAAATTCCAATACGTCTGGCAGCAGACTTCTCAGTGGAAACCTTACAGACCAGAAAAGAGGGGCATGACATATTTCAAGTGCTGAAGGAAAAACCTTTTATCCTAGAACAGTATATCCAATAAAAATATCCTTCGAACATGAAGGAGAAATAAAAACTTTCCCAGACAAACAAATGCTGAGGCCTGTCCTACAAGAAATACTAAAGAGAAGTCTTCAATCTGAAATAAAAGCATGTTAATGAGAAACAAATCATCTGAAGGTACAAAAACTCACTGGCAACAGAGGAACATAGAAAAACACAGAATATTATAACACTAATTGTGGTGTGTCAACTACTCACATGTTGAGTAGAAAGACTAAAAAATGAACTGATCAAAAACAACTTTTCAAAACAGTACAATAATACCTAAATAGAAACAACAAAAAGATAAGAAGCAGGGGATGTCATATGATAAATGGTAGAGAGGTATATAATCAATAGAAGATACTTAGAGTAGAAGTATAGCTTTATTCTTGACATCCTCACTGAATAGATTGCTTTGTTTATTCATTTGTAGGTTTGTTTAATGAGATCACAGATGTAACAATGCTTCACATTTATGTTAGAAATTCTACATGTTAGAAAAAAAAAGATTCATGCCTTGTGAATTTTAAATGTTTTTACATAAATAAAAACAAAAAGATAAAAAGTTAGAGTGCAGAGTTTTTATTAGTTTCCTCTTATGAGTTTGTTGCTTATGCAATATGTGTTAAGTTCTTATCAGTTTAAAACAATGGGTTACAAGATTATTTGCAAGCCTCATGGTAATCTCAAATAAAAAAACAGAAACAGATACTCAAAAAATAAAAAAGCAAGAAATTAAAACACATCACCAGAGAAAATTATCTTTACTAAAAGGAAGACAGAAAGGAAGAAAACAAGGAAGATTACACCAAAAAAAAAAAAACAAAACAAAAAAAAACAACAACCAGGAAATCAAAAACAAAATGGCAGGAGTAAGTCCTTATGCATCAGTAATAACATTGAATGTAAACTGACAAAACTCACAAAGTAGACACACAGAGTGGCTGAATCGATTTTTTAAAAATCCAATGATCTGTTGCCTACCAGAAACACATTTCATCTATAAAGACATCTATAAAGTTTAAAAATAAAGATGTGGAAAAAGATATTCTATGCAAATGGAAGCCAAAAAAGAGCAAGATAAACTGTACTAATAGCAGACAAAATAGGTTTCAAGACAAAGACTATAAAAAGAGACAAAGAAGGTCATGATAAAGTGGTCAATTCAGCAAGAGGACATAATGATTGCAAATATACATGAACCCAACACTGCAGCACCAGATTTAGAAAGTAAATATTAATAGAGCTAAAGAGGGACTCCAACACAATGACAGATGGAGACTTCAACACTGCACTTTCAGGATTGGACAGATCATGCAGACAGAAGAGCAACAAAAAAAATCTAACTTAATCTGCACTATAGAACAAACGAGCTTAATAGCTATTTACAGAACATTTCATCCAGTGGCTACAGAAAACACATTCTTCTCATCAGCACATGGATCATTCTCAAGGATAGACCATAAGTTAGGTCACAAAACATATCTTTAAAACGCCCCCCCCCAAAAAAAAGAGAAAGTGTGTTATGTATCTTCTCTGACCATAATGAAATAAAACTAGAAATAAATAATAAGAGGAATTTTGCAAACTATATAAACGGAAGGAAATTAAACAATATGCTCACAAATGACCAGTAGGCCAATAAAAAAAATTAAGAAAGAAATTACAAATATCTTGAAACAAATGAAAATGGAAACACAACATATCAAAACCTATGGAATACAATGAAAGCAGCACTGAGAGGAAAGTTTATAGAAATAAGAGCCTACATCAAAAGAAGAAAAACTAATGATACACCTAAAAAATTTGAAAAGCAGGAGCAAAGTAAACCAAATATTAGAAGAAATAATAAAGATTAGAGCAAAAATAAATGAAATCGAAATAAAAATATTATGAAAGATCAATGAAAGGAAAAACTGGTATTTTGAAAAAGATAAAATCGATAAACCTTTAGCCAGACTAAGAAAAAAAAAGAGAGCATCTAAATAAATAAAATCAGAGATTAAAAAAGAGATATTACAACTGATACTACAGAATTCAAAGGCTCATAAAGGTTACTATGGGCAGTTATGTGCCAATAAACTAGAAAACCCAGAAAAAGTGTATAAATTCCTAGACACATATAAGCTACCAAGGTTAAACCATGAAGAAATCCAAGACCTGAATAGGCCAATAACAAGTAATGAGATTGAAGCCATAATAAAAAGGCCCCAGAAAAGAAAAGCCCAGGACCTGATGGTTTCACTGCTGTATTTTACCAAACATTTAAAGAAATAATACCAACTGTATTAAAACTAGTTCAAAAAACGGAATAGGAAGAAATGCTTCCAGATTCATTCTATGAGGACAGTATTACTCTGATACCAAAACCAGAAAAAGACACATCACAAAAAATAAAACTACAGGCCAATATCCCTGATGAACATTGATGCAAAAATCTTCAATATTAGCAAACTGAATTGAACAATACATTAAAAAGATCTTTCATCATCACCAAGTGGGATTGATCCCAGGGATGCAAAGGTGGTTTGACGTATGTAAATCAATCAATGTGATACATTATAACAACAGAATGAAGGACAAAAATCATATGAGAATTTCAATTGCTGTTGAAAAGGCATTTGACAAAAATTAAATATCGGTTCATGATGAAAACCTTCAAAAAACTGGGTATAGAAGGAACATACCTCAATTTAATAAAAGTTATACACAATAGACCCACAGCTAGTATCTTACTGAATGGGGAAAAGTTGGAAAGCCTTTTTTCTAGTTTATGAATCTTGCAAGATCTGAAACATGGCAAGGATGCCCATTTTCACCACTATTATTCAACATCGTACTGGAAGTCCTAGCTAGATCAATCAGACAAAAGAAATAAACAAAGGGCATCCAAATTGGAAAGAAAGAACTCCAGTTATCTTTGTTTGCAGATGATAGGATACTATATTTGGAAAAACCTAAAGACTCCACCAAAAAACTATTAGAATTGATAAACAAATTCAGGAAAGTTGCAGGATACAAAATTGACATACAAAAATCAGTAGCATTTCTATATGGCAACAGTAAACAACCTGAAAGAGAAATCAAGAAAGTAATCTTGTGTATAATCACTACAAATAAAATAAAATATATAGGATGAACTTAACTAAAGAAGTAAAAGATCTCTATAATCAAACTATAAAACACTGATGGAAGAAATTGACGAGGACACAAAAAACAGAAAGATATTCCATGTTCATGGACTGGAAGAATCAATATTATTAAAATGTCCATACTACCCAAAGCAATCTACAGATTCATGTAATCTCTATCACAATGCCAATGATATTCTTCACAGAACCAGAAACAATAATCCTAAAATTTATATGGAACCACAAAAGACCCAGAATAGCCAAGCTATCCTAAGCAAAAAGAACAAAACAGGAGGAATCACATTATCTGATTTCAAATTGTACTACAGACCTATATTAACCAAAACAGCCTAGAAAACAAGATATCCATATGTAGAAGATTAGAACTAGATCCCTATCTCTTACCTTATACAAAAATCAAATCAAAATGGATTAAATATTTGAATTTAAGATCTCAAATTATGAAACTACTAAAAGAAAACATTGGGGAAATTATCCAGGACACCGGTCTGGGTAAGGATTTCTTGAGTAATACCCCACAAGTTCAGGCAGCCAAAGCAAAATTCAACAAATGGGATCACATCAGGTTAAAAAGCTTCTGCCACAGCAAAGGACACAACAAAGTGAAGAGACAAGCCACAGAATTGGAGAAAATATTTGCAAACTGTTCATCTGACAAGGGATTAATAACCAGAATATAGAAGGAGCTCAATCAACAGGAAAAAAAATGTAATAATCCAATTTTAAAATGGGCAAAAGATCTAAATAGAAACTTATCAAAAGAAGACATATAAATGGAAAACAGGTATATGAAAAGGTGCTCAGCATCACTGATGATCAGAGAAATGCAAATCAAAACTACAATGAGATATCATTTTACCTCAGTTAAAAGGTCTTTTATCGAAAAAAGAGGTGATGAATGCTCGCAAGGATGTGTAGAAAAGGGAACCCTCGTACACCATAGGTGGGAATGTAAATTCATAGTACAACTACTATGAAGAACAGTTGGGAGGTTCCTCATGAAACTAAAAACAGAACTATCATCTAGAAATCCCACTGTGAGACACAATCCCAAATTGAAGAGGTATCTTCACTCTTATGGTTATTGCAAAACTATTAATGACAGCCAAGATTTGGAAGCCACCTAAGTATCCATCAACGGAAGAATAGATAAAGAAAGTGTGGTACATACTTTCATACAATGGGGTACTATTTAGCAATATAAAAGAATGAGATCCCATCATTTCTACAACATGGATGGAACTGGAGAAAATTATGTTAAGTGAAATAAGCCAACCACAGAAAGACAGACTTTGCATGTTTTTACTTATTTGTGGGAGTTAAAAATTAAAACAATTAAACTCATGAATCTAGATTGTAGAATGATGTTTATCAGAGGCTGAGAAGCATAGTGGCGGTGGCAGCTGGGGAGTACAGGGATGGTCAATGAGTACAAAAATATGGTTAGACACAATGAACAATACCTAGTATCTGAAAGCACAACAGGGTGACTATTGTTAACTACAATTTATCATACATTTTAACATAACTAAAAGAGTATACTTGGATTGTTTGTAAGAAATGGTGAATCTTTTTTTTTCTAATGTGGAATTTCTAACATAAATGTGAAGCATTGTTACATCTGTGAGCTCATTAAACAAACCTACAAATGAATAAACTAGGCAATCTATTCAGTGAGGATGTCAAGAATAAAACTATACTTTAAGTATCTTCTAATGATTATATACCTTTCTACTATTTATCATATGACATCTATTTATTGTATACCCGATTGTAAGCTAAATGGGGCAAAGACTTTTCCTCTTTTGTTCACTGGTAAATTGTAGGGTTTTAAAATTTAATTAATTAATTTTTTTATTGAGATGGAGTCTCACTCTGTTGTCCAGGTTGGAGTGCAATGGTGCAATCTCGGCTCACGGCAACCTCTGCCTCCTGGGTTCAAACAATTCTCGTGCCTCAGCCTCCTGAGTAGCTGGGATTACAGGCATGCGGCATCATGCCTGGTTAATTTTTGTATTTTTAGTAGAGACAGGGTTTCACCATGTTGGTCAGACTGGTCTTGAACTCCTGACCTCGTGATCTGCCCACCTCAGCCTCCCAAAGTGCTGGGATTATAGGTGTAAGCCACCATGCCCAGCCTAATTGTAGGTTTTAAAATAATGTTTGCTGCATGGTAAGTGTTCAGCAAATATTTGTTGAATAAATGAGTTAATTTTTAAAACAAATGTAACTCTCTTGAGGTTGTGATGAAGTAATCCTCATGAGTTAACAAAGTAACCCCAATGAAGTAACATATATATAAATACAGTAATTAGCACAATGTCTAGAACATGGTCAAAATATACTGGCTCTAATTATCATGTATATTTACAATTTCATGGAGGCATTAAGGCTTTACTAAAAATAGAAACAAACTTGTTAGATTTATTTGAAGAAGCAGCTATTTTATATAAACAGACATGATCTGTGGCCTTGAAGAAACAGTCCCTCAGATTTCATAGAGATGAACAGTTCCCATACCTTTGGTAATTTCAAATTTGAAAAGATGTAATTCAATAAAAACCACTTATTAAATAATCTTAGAATGCAGATTAATAATAATAAATAGTGCATATACAAGTAAACTTAATTTCATAGACTAATTTATTTTTCAATTTTCAGATTATTTATTGTTTATGAGTACAACTGAATTTATTTTAACTTTTAAATTCAAGGGTACAAATGCACGTTTGTTACATAAGTAAATTTGTGTCATAGGGGTTTGTTGCACAGATTATTTCATTACCAAGGTATTAAGCCTAATACTCAGTTATTTTTCTTGTTCCTATCCCTTCTCCCACCCTCCACCCTCCAAAAGGCTCCAGTGTGTGTTGTTCCCCTCTCTGTGTCCATATGTTCTCATAATTTAGCTCCCACTTATAAGTAAAAACATGTGGTATTTGGATTTCTGTTCCTGTGTTAGTTTGTTAAGGATAATGGCCTCCAGTTCTATTCATGTCCCTGCAAAGGACATGATCTCATTTGTTTTTATGGCTGCATAGCATTGCATGATGTCTATGCACCACATTTTCTTTATCCAGTCTATCACTGATGGGCATTTAGGTGGAATCCACGAACAGACTAATTTATTATCTACAAAATGTCAAATATTATGGTTGGCACTAAAAAAAAAGTTATACAATTTTGGCATAAACGAAATGCTATACACAATCCTTGTGAATAAATTTACCCTTCAGTTTTACTGGTAAATAATGATTAAAATTGGAAATTCCCTTTTTTCCTTATATTATCCCTAGAAAACATTGCAAAACTCCATATACCCCGTTTTGTCTGTTAAGAATGACAATTTAAGTGCTCTATTATTGCTTTTAGCTAATGTTAATTAAAATTGGATAAAAATGCTCAGTGATAGTAGAGACATAAGATAGACAATAAATGGGTCATCAAAAAAGTCACCACTGTAACCTTAACACATTTATGGCAAAAGTATTGAACAAAGTATATGGATGATTTATATATTTAGTAAGCAGAGTAATTATCTACTGGTAAGCCAGCTGAATTTAATTAGAAAACTCATTCAAGACACAGCTATATTAATTAAGTTGTAACTGAATAATCAAAGTAGTCTTTGTGCCTCAATTTCCATATTGTATAAAATGGGGATAACATTATCCAGAAGGTTGCTACAAGGCTTTCTGTCTCCTTTTCTTCTAGCTCAATTAATTAGTTATCTTTACTCTTCAACATTATGAAAACCTTAAGCTCTCCACTTTTTCTCCAAGTATCAGCCTCTTCCTCTTCATTTATATTTAACTAACTTTGATCCCACAGCCCATCATTTCAATCAGTCTTTTGCAAATATCTTCAACTTTTTGAGTATCCCTCCTCATAAGACATCCAACTGGCTGAACTGCTTAATAAATCCTATCACATGCTGCTTCTCTGTGTACATCTCAACATTTTAGCATTCTTTCTTTTTTTTAGGGGTAGACAGGGACTTACTCTGTCACTCAGACTGGAATGCAGTGGTGTGATCACAACCCACTGCAGCCTTGACCTCTCGGGCTCAAATAATCCTCCCACCTCAGCCTCCCCCTGTAGCTGGGACTACAGACATGTGCCACCCCGCCTGACTAATTTTTTCTTTTCTTTCCTTTTTTTTTTTTTTTTTTTTGTAGAGATGAAGTTTTGCCATATTCCTCAGGCTGGTCTTGACTACTCCTGGGCTTGAGCCATCTGCCTGCCTTCGCCTCCCAAAGTGCTAGGATTACAGGCATGAGCCACTATGCCTGGCCCATATCAGCATTCTTGAAAAAAATTCAGTAGAGCACACTTGCTCCACTATAGTTCACTATCACTGGCCTCAAAATTACAGCATACATGTACTCCCCTCTCATACAGTAAGGAGTGCATACCTACCTTCTTCATGCTTTTAAAACTTCTCACCTTCTGCTTTCCTCTCTGCAGATTTTTCTTTACATTTCAGAGAGAAAATAGAAGCTGTCAGACGAAATTCCCTTATACCATATACACAAAGTTTTAAAAGTTCATGGAAAATTCATAATATGAAAAAAACTCTATGAATTTCAAAATGTTTTTGCAATAAAATAAGCTCATACTAACTTGTTATAACATGTCTGAACAGGATCTATTTTGAGGTACTAAGAAGGATAAGACATCCATTTGAAAAGATCCCCTCTCAGAGCAGCATTAATCCTGCTTAAATTAAAGCAAGAACAACAAATTTAGGATGACATTTGGGTGGAAGAACGGTGAAATCACTGGTGTTTTATGAAAAGTTTATGGGGACAATGCCCCAAAGAAATCAGCAGTTTACAAATGGGTAACTTGTTTTAAGAAGAGATGGGATGCTATGTTCAAGATGAAGCCCTCAATGGTAGACCATCCACATCAATTTGTGAGGAAAAATAAATCTTATTTGTGCCCTAATTAAAGAGGATCAACAATTAATAGCACAAACAATAGTCAGCGCCAAAATATAATCTCAATTGGTTCAGCTTACACGATTCTGACTTAAAAATTAAAGTCAAGTAAACTCTCGATGGGTGCCAAACCTGTTGGTCAGATTCACTGCAGACAAAAGCAAAGCTTTCAATCGAATTTTTTTTTTTTTTTTTTTTGGAGACCGAGTCTCACTCTGTTGCCCAGGCTGGAGTGCAGTGGTATTATCATGGCTCACTACAGCCTTGATTTCCTGGGTTCAGGTAATTCTCTCACATCAGCTTCCCAAGTAGCTAGGACTACAGGTGCACGCCACCATACCTAGCTGATTTTTTGTATTTTTGGTAATGATGGCCTTTTGCCATGATGCCCAGGCTGGTCTCAAACTCTTAGGCTCAAGCAGTCCACCCACTGTAAGTGCCGGGATTACAGGCGTCAGCCACCACACCTGGCTCAATAGAAATTTTAAATAAGTGAGATCAAGATCCTGAAGCATTTCTTTGATGAACTGTAATAGGAGACAGAACACGGCTTAAGCACTACGATACTGAAGACAAAGCACAATCAGAACAATGACTTCTGAGAGACAGAAGAGGTCCACTCAAAGCAACAGCAGACTGGTCAAGAGCAAAAGTCATGGTAACGGTTTTTGAGAGATTCTCAAGGCATTTTGCTTGTTAATTTTCTGGAGGGTCAAAGAGTAATACCTGCATATTATGAAAGTGTTTTGAGAAGGTTAGCTAAAGCTTTTATTCTGGGCAGAAAAATGCCTAGAAATGCTTACCAGAGAAGTCTCCACCATAACAATGTTCTTGCTCATTCCTCTCATCAAACAAGAGGAATTTTTCAAGAGTTTTGAGGAAAAATCATTAGCCATTCACCTTACAGTATTAATTTGGCTCCTTCTGACTTCTTTTTGTTTCCCAATCTTTAAAAAAATCTGTAAAAGTTGCCTATTTCTTTTCAGTTAATAACATAAACAAGACTGCTGTGACATGGTTAAATTTCTTAGGGATAAACTAACTCGCTGGTATTATCACTTCCAGTACCTTTTTTTTTTTTTTTTAAATATGAAGCCTCACTCTGTCACCCATCTGGAGTATAGTGGCACGATCTTGGCTGATGGCAACCTCCACCTCCCGGGTTCAAGTGATTCTCCTACCTCAGCCTCCTGAGTAGCTGGGATTACAGGCACGTGCCACCATGCCTGGCTAATTTTTGTCTTTTTAGTAGAGATGGGGTCTCACAATGTTGGCCAAGCTGGTGGTGAACTCCTGATCTCAAATGATCCATCTGCCTTGGCCTCCCAAAGTGCTGGGATTATAGGTGTGAGCCACCATGTCTGCCCCCAAAGTATCTTGAATTTGCTGAGGCTTATGTTGAGAAACGACATTTACTTTTAAAAATTTTTCTCTTTTAATTCCATTTTTCCACAAACCTTTTAAGGTCTCCTCATATGATACATATCACAGATGCGGAATATGAAGGGCAGAAAGGTTACGAAGTTTGCTGAAGGTTTCCTTGCTAGTATTTGAACCCAGCAGTCTGACACCAGAGCTTAGGCTTTTAGTTGCCAACTTTACCAGTAGAATAAGAAGATGAATACAAATTCCCCTTAGCTTAGAGCAAGAGTTGCCAAACTTCAGCCTGAATCAGAATCACCTGGAGGACTTGTTAAAAGGTTTTGGTTCATTAGGTCTGGGGTGATACCTGAAAACTGCATTTCTAACCAGTTCCCAGGTGATGCTGATGGTACAGCTCCAGCAAGCACATTTTTTGAGAATTGCTGGCAGAGACTTACCTAATGCAAACTACACGCCATGTGGAAAGTTAGTAAGTCTTCATTTGATGTTTAGAAAACATTCAGGTCACTCCTTTTGTTTTGCTCAATTCGTTCAGACCTGTAAAAACTGTCTGCATGTAGCTGTTACTCTATCTTACCATACAGGCATATTACACTGTGGTAATGGTGCATATGTGTAGGTTAAAGAGAAAATGTGTGAAGTATTTCTATCCTCCTATATCCCTTAGTCAGGAATTTTGTAACACCTACCGTCAGAGGTTTATCTCTGTCTACCCAGTCAACATTCTTGCTTCCATTCCCTCCTACAATAGCAGGTCAGAAAAAAGGGTGGAAATTCAAGTATTTGGCCTATTAAAAGGTAGTTCTATGCTTTTAAATGATTAGCAAATTTAGTACCTAGGCTCATGAGACTGGAGTTCCAATGTTACTTTTAGATAGTATATACTCCGAGACATATGATACTGATATATATGACTTCAGTTTTCCAACTGTAAATTTAAGGAAATAGATATTTTAAAATATAATCTAATTTTGTTACAAAAGACAAATTCTAAAATGACCCAAAGAGAAAGTCTGCAAAGGAGAATTTTAAAATAAAGATGAATACACTTAGAGTAATAAAGAACATGAATATTCCATCCAAGAAAATAACAAATACTCTAAAATCCACTTATCTTACTTCTAATTATGTTAATATACAAAATAAGAAAAGGAAAATGAATAACTTTCAAAATTATTTGAATGTGTATATGCATTTAATTGTAACTGAAACAAAAAAATATGTATTTCATGAATTTAGAAAAATACTAAATTCATAAAGTACATATAAATTTTAATTAAGAATTAGGATCTTTACTTTTATCCTCTTCTCTTCCATACATTCTTTTATAACCACAATAATAACATAAAAATGGCAATTGGGTCCCATTATTTACTTCTTTTTAAAATTCTATACTGCTTGTATTATTAAATGTAAATCACTCTCTTTGGTTTTAAATCAATCCAATTTACATAATGGTATCTGCCAGACATATTCCCCAATAAACCTCAATCCTCAGTTCCTGCCTTGGTCAAATTTAGTTGCCATCCACTATGCATATGTTTTTCTCTCTTGCCTTTCCCTTTATTCACCATTATTTTCCTTTTCTGAAAGATTCAATTTTCTCTCCTCTACAAATTTAAAATATTGTTTAGATTTTAGCTTAATGTATCATGCACCTCCCAGAGCAATAACTGCATGATTGCTTCCAACCACTTACCATCTTTTCTACAAGTAAAGAAATCCAACTCAATTTCATTTTCATATACATGCAAATACGTGGTTAGTCAATTATTCCATATTGTCTATGTATCATCAAATATGACGTATTTACTTAAAAAATGTATGAATTAACATATGCATGCATTCATATATATTTCCTCCTCAGATTATCAGAGGGACATCATCATCCATCTAACTGCCCAGATCAGAATCCAAGAAATTTAAGATATGTGTTCTCTTATCTTTTTTTCTCTATCCAACCAATCAGCAAGTTTAGGTTGGTTTAGTTTCTTATTTCTGCCTCTAGCCTTACCCACTTCAATCATTAATTATAGTAATATTAATAATAACACTAATAGGTAACACTTATATAATACTTACTCTATGCTGGACTCTATGCGAAATACTTCACACATTTTCTTTTTAACCTACACACCCTATGAAGTAGGCACCATTATACTATGATTTCTATTTTACTGATGAGAAACATGTTTTCCTACTACTTTTATAGTAATATTTTATATATAAAATTCTTGTGAGAATTTCTTTAATAACTCCTTCATCTATAGAATGAGACAGAAACTCCATTGCATGGCCTACAAAATGAATAATGCTCTGACCTGTGCCTAACCTCCTTCTCTTTTTCCTCTCAAACTAAATGCTCTAGAAATATATAAGTAGTTATCTGAAATGCCTGCAAAATTTCAGTTTTATGTGCCTTGACATCTGCTTTTTTCTCTTTCATAAATACCATTCTTGCACATGGCCACTTGGTTACTAAGTCTCTGCTTGAATAAGAGTTCCTCTGTGAAGTCTTACCTAATCTCCATCCCCCAGCTTGGATAACTTTAATGCGCTTTCTTTTATGCCAATTGTATGTAGAGGAAAACTTTACAATAACATTTGCCACAGTAATGTGAAATTAGATAACACTTTTGCCAATTTGCTCTCATCTTCTCCTAAGCACCTATTGGCAAATGGGTGGGTTAAAATTCTCATCTCTTAAAAGGGGGATGGTAAGGCTCCCAAGCCCATTTCGAGAAACAGAGAGATGGAAAGTAGGTCCCCCAGTCCTCTTCCAAAGGCTTAGAAAACCAACAAAGGGGTAGCAGGACTTCTGTCACTATGCTAAAAGTTTCAGTCAGCTAACAGGATTCAGAACCATTCTCATTTTGGGTATTTTTACTAGAGTGAAAAAATGCCACCAGGTGGCGTCAAATTGTAGCTGGAATCTGGGCAGTGGGCATGCAGCCAGACTGCTAGTTGTACAAGTTCACCCAGATTATTATGTGAACCTAGTATTTCAACATTGCACCTGACATAATAAATTTCTGGGTATCAATTATAGTGTTTTCCTTTACTATATATCCATTATGGATATTCTTCTATTGCAATTGTTTGCTCTCATGGCATCTAGATGTTTTGTCAGTGTTACCTCAGCAGCCTACTACCTGATATGGAGCTCTTGATAGTTCTAAAGGAAGAATTTATTGAATAAATTAATTCAATAAATTTACCATTTGAATGAAAACTCCTAGTAATGTAAGGATAGTTAAATACTAATATTCAAGCTGCATTTAGAAAGTCTTGTAAATCATCTAGGTATTCAATAAATATTTGCTGATGATAAAGTAAACCTTCCTAATAAATATTTTACAAATATATAGATGTCAGTCAATTAACATATATTATTTGTACATCTACCATGTATAAGGCACTGGAGTCAATGCTATGCTAATCAAAAAGAAATACAAGACAATATCTGTTTTAAAGTCACTTATAACCTAGATTGCTAGATGAAGCATAAAGACAAAACAATCCTAAGGCAAGACATGGCAAGTGCTAAGAGAATGGTAAAGACATCAAATAACACAGAATTTCCAATAATAAATGAAGAAATAATACAAATCTCCTCTGCCCATCTGTATGTTTCACAGCAGTACTCAGTTCTATGTAGGCCAAGCTGTTGCCTGATGATGTACCCATTTTTGCTTCTATGATGATACAGAACGCATTATTCTATCAGGCACAGCTTCCTCCTTCTTCCATTTAAGTTAATCCTTCCATCTTCCAGGAACCACAGGTTATATTTAGATTATACTCTCAACAATGTGCAGGCAATTAAAGCCTACAGTGGGATGTGAAGAAATGCTTTTATTGATTTGTTATAAAATCTTATTTATTTATTTGAGACAGAGTCTTGTTCTTGCCCAGGCTGGAGTGTAGTTGCATTATCAGGGCTCATTGTAACCTCAAACTCCTTTGCTCAAGCGATCCTTGTGCCTCAGCCTCCTATGTAGCTAGGCCTACAGTCATGCACTGCCACACTTGGCTATTTATCTTTATTTTTAATACAGACAGGGTCTTGTTATGTTGCCCAGGCTGGTCTGGAACTCCTGGGCTTAAGGGATCCTCCTGCCTCAGCCTCTCAAAATGTTGGGATTACAGCCATAAGCCATCGTGCCTGGCCATAAAATCTTATTCTTAAGTCTCACTTTTGTCCCTCCATACAAACAATCTAGTCTAGAATGGACCACTTTATTCTGTAGCCAGTTTTAAAGTCAAGATGTAAGGCATAATTGAAGGAAGAAATTATTTTTATATCTAGTCTAGAGTAACATTCAGAAACTGCAAATTAGGTCGCATCTTAGCCCATTGAGCCCAAAATTCTATAAACAACACATGCATTTTCTTCCTCTTACACATGTAAAAGATATTTAGCCACTCTACTGAAAACAGGTATAACCATTTTTTTAAATTTAAATTCAGGCTAGCATACTGAAGAAACCAAAAATCTAATGAAATGGGGCACAGCTGGGAGTTAAACAAATATTACTATTTATTTTGTTATGTAAGAGATAGATTACTTTTACATATCTTAATTCCTCAATGTTTAGAATGTAAAAATCATTATTTATATAAAATGTATCTTTTGGTGACATTTTTGAAAAGCCATTACTCTTGTAAAGACCTTTGGCAATTGTTTGATCAAATATCCAACTCATCAGCACAGAGGAATTTATAAATACCCCACCATAGCCAAACCGGACATACACATTCTTGCCCATATTGGCTGTATGACCCTGTGGATCAGATGGTGACTGGGAAGAATTTAAATTTAGGGCTAGATCATTTCCACTTCTAAAATTAGCAGATTTGGCAATCTCCCTAGGTACAATGAATTAGCTATCATTTCAAATAGGCTCAGAAGAACCTCCCTGTTTCACCTGTTTTAAATGAGTGGCTTAATATCATTGAAGAAGATGAAAATTTGTTATTTGTTGTTCATAGAACCTTAGGCTACATGGGTTAAGATATACTCTCATGTAGCAATTCCTGAGTGTTACTCCAAACTAGATCCAAATCCCCTGTGACTGCATTTGGGAAATGAGATGCTGCTTTTGGGCAGAGTCAGTATCAGCTGGCAACAGATGAGTTACCAGGCCAGTATTTATTCCTAGTAATGTTAAATTAGTAGTACATGATTTTGTAAGTACTGGCATTTCATGTATAAGTTTTGTCTTTGAGAGCAAAAGTTATATTTCTATTTCTTTTTTATTATTTTTGCAAAAATTTATCACTGTTTACTATGTGCTATTGTAAGTGCTTTGCTAGTTTTAACTTACTTAATCCTCAAACTATCCAATGAGGAACTATTATTATCATCATAATTACATAGATGAGAAAAGTGGGCACAGTGAAGCTAAGTAACTCACCAAGGTTACATATTCACACAAGATAGTAAGTGGGAGAGCCAGGATTCAAACTCAGTTGTCTGGTTCCAGAGTCTACACTCTTAACACAACGCTATATACAACACATGCTATTCATTCATTGATTTGCCCGTTCATTCACCTCTTCCAATATAGTGAACTCTTACTAGGAAGCAACTCTGGGCCGAACATTGATTGGCACTGAGCACAAATGACTCAAGCGATGTTTGCTGAATTAATAGTTTGACTTCAAGTTTTATCCTCTTTGTGATTCCTTAGGTCACTTCTGATGTAATTATAACTTAAAATAAGTACAGCTGTAAGTGGCCAAGATTTTCTTTTAGAATAAGAAAATTTAGGATATTTTATTTTAGAATAGCCAAAAGCAGGCACACTTATGGAAAAAGTTAACCTGAAAAAAGTGAATATTCTAGCGAGTTGATACTTAACTAAAATTTAAAAGCAAGTAGGGTATTATATATTTTCCTGCATTTTACAAAAGCCACAGAAATAATTTAACTTTTTCTTGATAAAAGGATAATTATAAATATTATTTATTATTCTGAGTTTCAGATAAATCAGAAGTTTGAGCTGAATCAGCACTAGCCTCAAAGTAGCACTGATGAAAGCTTGCACTTCCTCTCTAATCCCTTAGCTCTTGAGGCAACTGTACTTGCAAGGATTTTTCTATCTTGAAAAGTACTGAGAAAATAAAAGACCAAGAAATTTTATAAAAGTTTATTTCTTGCCTTTTAAAAAAATAATTTTTACTAATGCCATCAATGTGCTTTAAGTTTCCAGTTTCCTTCAAAGTATCTTGATCCCAGTACATAAAAACAACAGCTTCTAACTTTGTCAACATGCATTGAAAGATTACCCCATAGTAGGCATTGTGTCACCAGCAAATATTTTTAAAATCTCATTCCACATCTCTAACATTCTTAAGTTAGGTAATTATTTCTATTTTGCTGTTGAAGAAACTGAATATATGGGAAGTTCACAAGCTGATGTGTCGTTCTAACATAAAGCCAATTTAACCTGGTTTCAGACACCCTTTGCTTGAGCATTGCACTATATTGGAGGACTTAGGCCCCATCAGCAAAACCCCAATGGCATTTTATTACCTTACAGGTTATATTTAAAATCAGATTGTACCTATCACTTGATTTGGTGGGCACTATTTTTGTTTTTCAAGATCTTTATTTTTAGTAAGTTCTGGGGTACATGTACAGATCGTGCAGGTTTGTTATATAGGTATACACAGGCCATGGTGGTGGTTTGCTGCATCCATCGACCTGTCATCTACATTAGGTATTTCTCCTAATGCTATCCCTCCCCTCTCCCTCCCCACTATTTCTCCCCAGCCCCCAACCCCCTAGGCCCCAGTGTGTGATGTTCCCCTCCCTGTGTCCACATGTTCTCATTGTTCAACATCCACTTATGAGCGAGAACATGTAGTGTTTGGTTTTCTCTTCTAGTGTCAGTTTGCTGAGTGATGGTTTCCAGTTTCATTCACGTCCCTGCAAAGGACATGAACTCATCCCTTTTTATGGCTGCATAGTATTCCATGTTGTATATGGGTGGGCACTATTTTTTATCTAGCCATTGAAAAGTTTGATATCTCCAAGTGACTTTGAAAATTATGTTTCACTAAAGTTGCAAAAAAGATATGAGAACCCAGTAAAAAACAAACAAACAAACAACAAAAAACAAAACAAAACAAAAAACTATTTTTTTCCATTTATACTTGTTTGCTTGTTTTTGGATTGACCAATCTTTTATTTTGCATTTTAACCATAGTCTCTCAGCTTCAATACTTTTATTACTTTTCATTAATTAAATAAAATTAGAGTAGACTTGCTTTTTCTCAACCACAGTAAGACATGAAATGGGTTTCTTCCATGAAACCGGCTCCTGGTCCCCAAAAGGTTGGGGACCACTGATCTAGTCCACCTGCTAGCCTCAATCACAGGATACCTAAGTCAGCGAACACTAACCTTTGCTTCTGAGAAGGAGAAACTTTGTAAACACAAAGGAGACCAGCAAAAATAAGCCTCTAATTACAACTTCACTTCTCATAAAATTGGAGGAGACTTTCAGGAACCAACAGCTATTCATTTATTCATCAATTATTTTGGGGGCTCTGAATGCTTTCCCCACAAATGTAAAAATCAGATTTAGCTTGCAGTTTTTGAGTAGTTAATACATGTGGCCTTTGAAAGGTTTTAGGATTATAATTTTTTTATCACTAAGAATACCATACATTTATGAACAGGTAGTCAATTCTTACTTGTTTTCAAACTAGAGACACTGGATTTACTGATACATATCATGGTGTAAGTTGGTCGTCATTAACATATTAATTTTTTAAAATTAATTCTCTAAGATTATTAATTCTCTAAGATATCTCCTGTGGTAATAGATATGTTATTTGCAATGCCACCACATCCTTCTAAAGCTTTATGATTTGCCGACATTATATGCAAGCTCTTTAATTTTGTCTCTCAGTTTGAATAGTAACAATGATAACAATAACCATTTATTATGTGCTAGGCATTACTCTAAGTAGTTTACATGTACTAACTAATTTAAAATTCGTAAAGAATCTAATATAAGTACTATTATTATCCAGATTAAAGATAAAAAAAACTGAGAAGTCATAAAATTCGAAGAAGGTGTTGGAATCAGGGCTGCAACAAAAGCAGTATGGCCCCAGCATTTGTGCTGCCTTTCTTGAAGTAAAGAAGCTCACTTTCCTAAAATACACATTGCTCAATTGTCATTTAAATGTGTTTAGACTTTTAACTTGACCAGAACATAGAGACACTTACATTCTATTCAGCTATAGTAACTCAGAGAGAACATGGTCTAGACATCCTGATTTATACATATGCAGACACAGTCCTTTACCATGGGCAGCACAACACAATTCTATACACTGTTTGAATTTTAGTCTTTCCTCTACTGCTGATTCTCTTTTCTGGGTGGTAGTCTGCTGTTTACCACCTCCATTGCCTCCACTTTACTGCTGTAGCTACTCCCCACTCACTATGATTTGATATATTTTTTTCTGTTTTGTCTTCCTGTTTTTCATATTTAATGATAAAACATTTATGATACGGCCATTAAGTAAAAGTGCTCCTTGTTCTCTATAGGGCATACTGACAAATCACAGAATGCTGTCATCACTGGTCTTCAGCTTCTTTTATTGCAGGTTGGGCAGATCTGCTTCTCTTTTGGCAAAGCTTTTGGTAAAAATTCCATAAAGTTGAACATTCTCCAAGGCATCTGGGCAAAAAGCCAAGGACTAAATTTTGCCCTTGAATTATATTGTCGAATTGGAAAGCATATGAAGTACTCAATTTCTAAATGAATTAGAAAAATAGTTCTCAAATTTTAGTATTCACCACAACCACTTGAAGAGCTTTTCAAGAATACAGTCTGTGGTCTTAGCCTCAGGAATTCTAATAAGATCATTCTGGCATCTGAGGGTCAAATATTTCATTTTGAGATTTCTCTGGTGATACCATTGCAAGTAACAAACAAAAAACATTTGGGAACCCTGGTATAGGATAAAGAAAAGTAACACGGAGTGAGAAAAGGCAAAATGACTTCACTAACTCACCTAACCAAGTGATATATTTTTAATCACACTTTGTTAGTTTTGCCATTCCTGCGCTTAGAAAAGATTTTATGGTTAAATTTCTAAGACCAAGCAGAAAGCAGAAAATAGAGAATACTGAATTTCTGCAGCCCCAGCTATCCACATTTTCCCTTTTGGTTAAAGGTGTTCTGCATTATCTTTAGTTAGTTCTTAGTATATCTAGAACCATATTAGCTTCTTTGTGTCTTTCTGATTAGCATACACTTAAGAAGTATTTAAGAAAAAAGTTTTGTTTTTCGCTTATATACATAATTGCATAACCTTTTTTTTCTTTTAAAATGGAGTCTCACTCTGTTGCCCAGGCTGGAGTGCAGTGGTGTGATCTCAGCTCACTGCAACCTCCGCCTGCCAGGTTCAAGTGATTTCCCTGACTCAGCCTCCCGAGTAGCTGGGACTACAGGTGCACGCCACCACGCCCAGCTAATTTTTTTTTTTTTTTTGTATTTTTAGTAGAGACGGGGTTTTACCACCTTGGCCAGGCTGGTCTTGAACTCCTGACCTCATGATCCACCCACCTCACCTCTCAAAGTGTTAGGATTACAGGCGTGAGCCACCTCTCCAGGCTGAATATCTTTCAATTAAAAAAATGTTTGCACTAGCTGCTTTTAAATGAAAAAAAAAAATAATGTTATTTTCAGTATAGCAATTGGTATAATTGCCCAGGTCCACTTTTGTTGTTGATTCCACATATAGACATACTTTATTTTATTGAACTTTGCTTTATTGCACATAGCAGATAAGATTAAAACATCCACTTTAGAATTTTTCATGTGTTGATGTATAGAAGTGTTATTTGGAAATTAGCTGATTTAACTTTATTCTGCATCTTTCTGACTTTACTATTCTCTTATTTTCCTATAAGATTTGAAGTAATTTTGTACTATGGTACATTTTAAACATTTGCCCATTTGCATTGTGAGCTTTGAAAATAATTTAAAGCATTCTTGAACTTATGTGTTTAAATTGGTTTAAAAATACTAGTTAATCACCATTTGTATTTTTTTTTTTTTGTAATCTACAAATGTTTACATTTGGCCATGTCTTATTACTACATGGAATGTATTTAAGAAATAACAGAAGGATCTACTTTGCATATCAAATGCTATTTCTAAAAAAGGTTTACTCTTGTATCAGCCTACTGTCCCCATTGATGCACATAATAAAAAATTTAGTGTAAATAATACCTGTCATACTCATTGATTGTTACAACTAATATAAAATTTTATTCTTAACTGTTTTAATTTTCATAATGGAGGAAACTCATGCCTATGTAGAATGAACTAGTGCATTCTATACAATAAAAGATAGAGGTAAGTTTTCTGTGTCCTAGACTTTCCAGAATTATTGCCTGTAATAACTAGAAATGCTTTTTAGAGTTGTTTAAATATCATAAGATCATTTCCTCTACACCTACATTAAGTAAAATAGAAATATATACAAATTGAGTGAAAGTTAGCATATTTTATAAATAATAAATATCTCCCTTAAAATGGCAAAAATCTACACACTTCTATATTCAAATGCAAATTTTTCTTTGTCCAAAAATGTCATTCAACTTCACTCTAATGTATTCAGCATTTTTGAAATTATATTATATAAAAATAATATGGCAACAATGCAATGACTTTAGCAAATTGAAAACTAAGATATTAAAATGTAGCATCATTTGGTAAATCATATATTCTTTATTCAGCAGTACAATACAACTTTCTTTAGAATCATGTTTCTTGAGATTCTGAAAAGAAAGATAACTTGTTGATTGACAAGTACTCTATTCAGAAAGTACACAGTGTAATGGAAAATGGAAACATCTGCAGAGTAAATAGTATAAAATAATCTGAAGGTGGAATAATTAATATCTTTTAAAATTATCATTACTTTAAAAGCTGAAATTGAACATGAAGTTAATACCTATTTCAGTAATAATAACATATATTGTTCTTACTTCCTTTCACCAGATTAAGTATGAATCTAAATAGCAATATGCATACTCACTCTTCAATTAGCTTCAGGCCAATTTCAAGCCTTAAATGAAAATTCAAAATTTCTAAAATCTTTTACTCTTCATCCACTCAAACTCCTAACGCTCTTAACATCCAAAATTTTATTTCAATAGTCACAGTTACCCAAAACAGGAGCACTGATGTCATTGCTATTTCTTTCTTTCCCCTTGCTTCCTATGTTCAGGTCAAGAAGGAACCCTGAGCTTGAACTGCTTTGTGTAAGATCACTCCTCCAGCCCTATATGTGTGAGGGAAATAAGCCCTAGAACTCTGCATGCTCCAGGTAAAAACTAACTCCCACCCTAACATTAGCACTTACAGCTTCACATCTAATATCAGCTTTCAGATTATCAGTACAAATCTCATTATACATCCTATCCCCTTTACCCCTGTTAATTTCAATCACCCACAAAGGTCAGAACTCTTAAATCTCCACTTCTGGGATTTAACTCCACATTTTCCTTTCTGGGAAGTGAGGCAATGCTTCCATCTCCTCTGACACAAACTATCACCTTTCTCTACTATTATCATCTTACACCCAATATTTTGCACTTCTTTGTCAGTGCCCCCATCAGAATATAAACTCCATGATGAAGTAATTTTTTGTGTTAGTTCATTACTTTATTAAAAGCCTGGAGAATAGAGCCTGGCACTTAATAAGCACTCAATAGATATTTATTAAATAAATGAATGAAGTAATTTAATCAAATACCAAAACCTATTTACACATACTTTGTAACAGTCTTGAATTTTTCCCTTTCTTATCCTTTTCTTGTTTTTTCTTTAGATCAGAACCTTATTAAAACCAAATTAAAATAATTTCTAGATTAGTTATTTTAGATTAGTTAAATAATTTTAGTCTGATCATCACAAAATATTGCCATTAAGAAAAAGGTAATGGTCTGAGATGATATGCCATATGCTACGTTATGGGAGAATTAGGGATGGTAAATTTGTGTCTCAGAACTTCTGCCTTAATGTACTTAAAAATCCTCCATTCTACTGTGGTTTATGTTGTATCTCCCCAGATTCTTCCCTTTTATACTTCCTTTCTCAATGAAAATATGGAATTAGCAGTTATTAATTCTGTAATAATTAATTCTGTAATTATGCAGCATTTAATAGATATAACTTTGAAATATTCAACAACTGAATATGCCTTTATAATAGCTGTGCTTATAATTGTATTATAATTATTTAAATGTCCATGTCCTCCACTAGCCTTGACCTTCTTAAGGCAATAACTGGTTTTCATGTATTCCAGTATCTCGCCAAGAGGTACCATAATTGCCAATGTGTAGCAGCTAGAAAAATGGTGAGAGAAAGAAAGAAAGAGAAAAGATGGTGTGGAAAGAAAAAAGGAGGTTAATTAGCTCACTTTCTTGTAAAATACTGTAAGCAGAGTAGTTAGCTAACCTCCATGTTTATTTCTTTCAGGATTTCATTGGTGACTAGAACTGTATCTTTTAGAAAAATTCCTATATACAATGCTCTTACCCCAAAGACAATGAAATTAATTGACTATGTCTTGACAGGGAAGAATGTGATATTTCTATTTTTTTTTCTTTTTTATCCTCTTCTTTGTATCTTAATTCATAATACTCTAAGTTGCTGCCTGTTGTAAGATCATTTTTTTCCCAGAAAACTTGCCTAAGAAGTTTTAAATAAAAATCATCACTTAATTTGATCATACACTGTGTATTATAAAATGAACCAAAATAATGAATAAAAATATCCTTTAACTTTTTTAGCTAACAGATTACTTACTTATTCTAAGGCAAAACACACTCCCGAGGAGAATGAATTACTATTTTTGGTTAATGGATACTGAAACTACTAACATCCAATCACAGTCTAGAAATATACCTCAAAACTACTCAATGGTGAAAGAAAAAGAAAAATGGAGGAAGAGGTTATTAGACACTATTTCAAGAAATTGCCAGTGACCAACTTTAGGAATTAAATAGATTATTCAAATAATAATATAATTCAAATAACATCACTTTTGGGTAAGAAGCATTAAGCATTCACTTTTCTATGTTACAAATTATGATCTAGCTCATATTCTTTGGATTTTAAATGTTAAATGTTTACATTAAATGCTAATTAAATGTTGACATTATGATGATTTAAATGTTTTATAAGTGAAGAGACTTGAAGATCATCTGGTTTGCTCTCTACATGAGTGAGAAAACTGAAGCCCCAAAAAATGAAAATACTTGCCCCAGATTTCACAGCGTGCTAAGAGTCAAGATGAAATTAGAATCTATGAAATTCAGTGCTGTCTTTATTATATCATAAGGAAAATGCTAAAAAAATTATTGGACAGTAACTCTGTGTTTTCACAATTGCCCTACATTTGTCTAAAAATATAGGAGCTGTACTGTCCTTAAGTACAAATAGAGCTCTAAAATAATCTTTTATTAAATATGGTAGAATTCAGTTTTGTCCATACATGCATTTGCTTTTGCTGTTCAAGCAACAAACAAAGGTATGTCCCTTTTGAAGGTTCTAGTATAATTTTTCAGTTAACATGGCTGTTGTTTTGAATGAGATTGTAGCAATATGACAGGCAAGAATAGTAAAATTGCCTTTATGGAGCATCAACCTGGTAGTACTTGATTCAGACACCCCATGGGGTAGAAGTTGACAATATACTACTAAAGAAGACAGACTTTATTTGTACTATAATTTTATTTCAGAGAGAATACTGAGAAACTAAATTTAAAAATAAACCAAAGTAAAAAATATATCATATTTTTAAAATTAAAAATATTATTAACACTCAGAAAATCTTTTCTCTTATGAATAAGAGAACATGGGGACATTTTAGGCTTATTTGAAAATGTTTACTCTTCAATCTTATGGGCAAAGTGTATTTTGCTAAGCATTTTTCTTTTTCTCCCATATATATATGGCAGATGTGTATATATATATATATATATATATATATATATATATATATATCCAGATTTATAGCATGCCTAAAGTACAATGAATTCTAGTTCTATATAGTAATTAAAGGAATATGTATTATGTACACTAACTATATGCTGAACATTTGTGTCCCTTGAAAATACCTGTTGATACCATAAATCCCCAGTGTGATAGTATCTGGAGATGAGGTATTTGGGAAGTAATTAGATCATAAGGGTGGAGCCCTCATGATGGGATTAGTGCTCCTATGAGAAAGGACACGAAAGACCTTGCTTTCTCTATGATTTCTGCCATGCAAAGACACAACAAAAAGACAGCCATCTGCAAACTAGGAAGAGTGCTTTTACCAGAATCCTATGATACTGGCACAAGCCTCCCAGAACTGTGACAAATAAATTTCTCTTTTTTATACCACCCAGTCAATTTGTTACAGCAGACTGAAGTGCCTAAAACACCACGAAAACTTAAACATAAGAAAATTGGCTGGGCCCAGTGGCTCATGCCTATAATCCCAGTACATTGGGAAGCAGAGGTGGGTGGATCACCTGAGGCCAGGAGTTTGAAACCAGCCTGGCCAAATGGTGAAACCCTGTCTCTACTAAAAATACAAAAATTAGCCGGGTATGCCGGCACATGCCTGTAATACCAGGAGGCTGAAGCACTTGGACTTGTAATCCTGGGAGGCAGGAGAATTACACGCCTGTAATCCTGGGAGGCGGGAGAATTGCTTGAAGCTGGGAGGCAAAGGCTGCAGTGAGCTGAGACTGGCCCACTACCCTCCAGCCTTGGCAACAGAGAGACCCTGTCTCAAAAAATAACATAAAATAAAATAAACCAAAAATTTTGATAATTATCAACTGGAAGTTAAGAGAATATTTGGTATTGAGTTTTGCCTAAGAAATTCTTATATACTTCTTATAAGTTCTTCCTTTATGTAGTAAGGATATCCCATAATATATAAAATATTCTAAAATTTTCCAATTTTTCTATTATAATAAACAGGTAAAATAGGGTTAAAAAAGAAAACTCCTTTTTCATGACAAGGAACTTTCTTACTTATTGGAAGTATTGTTATTTCCTTCTCATAATTTGTTTGCTATGCTGAAATTTTCAGTTGTCAATGCCAATAGAAGTTTATATTCTGTCCAGAACTGCTGCCCAGTTCCATTTAAGTTCTTGATATGATTCTAAACAATCTCTGTAATCATAACATAAATCTCACTAATAATAAATCAGTTGAATGCCTAAGGAATTCCTTAAATTATTCATTTAAATACTTAAATATATACAAATATTGGGCAACCCAAGGAAAATCACATTTTTGATAAGACTATAAATACAATGTCAGAATTAAGTACTAAAAGAAATAAGACAAAATTTCCCAAATACATATATTAAGATATTAGGATTTCTTTGATAAAATAAAGCAGAAGACAATACTCAATATGAACAATCTATAGAAAATGTAAAGATTACTTTGCCCACAATTACACTCCCTGAAAAATTTTAAAGATACATTTTTGGCTAGGTGTGGTGAGTCATGCCTGTAATCCCAGCACTTTGGGAGGCCCAATTAGGAGGGATTTCTTGAGGCCAGAATTTCAAGACCAGCTTGGAAAACATAGAGATACTATTTCTACAAAATATTTAAAAGTTAGCCAGGTATGGTGGTGCAAACACAGGAGTTTGAGGCTGCAATGAGCTATGGTGTTGCTACTGCGTTACAGCCTCGCTGACAAAGCAAGGCCTTGCTTCTATTTAAAAAAAAAAGGAAATTTATTTCAAAGGTATATATTCTTATATAAATTTTAAAGTCTATTACCTTAAAACTATAACCCTGTGTGAATACATTTGTAAGATATCCAAAACTTACTGAAGTACATGTTAAAATACACACTGTGCTTAGCTATATTATTGATATAATTTAAAATATTAATATATGTAAAGTGATCGATTTTGTTTTGTTTTATGTTGAGATGAGGGTTTTGCTGTGTTGCCAACACTGGACTCGAATTCTCGGATTCCAGTGATCCTCCTGCCTCAGTTTCCTGATTGGCTGGGATTATAGGTGAGCACCCACAGAGTGTGATGAATTTTAAACAAAACTGAATTAATCTTATACAAATAATTTTATGAGCTACTAGATCAGAAAAAAGAATGACAAAGTTGTCAGCAGATTTCCAATGAATAGTTATTGAGGTAACTCAATGTATACAGAATTACTCCAAATTCACACAATACGTACTTTATTATACTTAGAGTGATATAAGAAAAGCTTTTCATCATTGAAAAAACAAATCTGAGAAGTATATTATAACACCATTTATACTTAAGTTAGACTGATAAAGAAATATATTTCTTTTAAGGACATCTTGTCTATCTATTATTCTTATAAATGTAATCATGTCATATGCTTTTGGTTTCAAACACAACATTTTATCAGGGTTAAAAACAATTGAAACCATCTTTCACAATAAATTTTATAGTATCTCCCAAATTTTAAAGCTACTAGCTAAAGGTACAAAACTCAACTCACTGTATACAAATGTAAATCCTAAACCAATTAATCATATAATTTTGCATTTTAAAGGGTTGCTTTTATTAAAACCATTTCAGAACAGATTTAACTGTTTTCCATTTTCTAGCAATATCAATAAAACTTAATTTAATTTTTCCTTAATTGAGGTGGTCATATTATAAAAAATAGAAAACAAATTCTATATAGGGAAAGATTATTTATTTATACATATTTACCATTTCTATAATTAGCTCTACTTCTAGAGACTTAAAATCCATTACAACATTTTTTTCCACACCTGTGAAATACTATGGATTAATAGTATTCTACACAATTTACATAGCATCTTATTATTTTGCTGGTTTTCTGAGAAATATGATACAGAGCCAAAGTTTAATTTGCTTCCACCACATACACATACACACGAGTACAGTGAAATTATAACCACCAAACCTTCATCAACAGGAATACTTTAGAAATGGAATCTTCTGGTTAATTTTTATTCATATTACTAAAGTGTTTTCTAAAACATATAAGCAGTTTTCTGACTTAGAAATAACAAAATGAAGAACATGATTTATTCCCTTTTTGATTGTTTAGAAATCTTTGTCATTCAGGATCCTTACTCCAATAATCATTACTACTTTTGCTGCAAACTGGTGGCCACACATTGGATCTGACTCACAGATATATTTTCTTTGGTCAAAAGAGTTGTTTACAAAGTTAAAATAAGAATTAGGGTTTCTGGTCTCCTGAAACAGCGGATGGATCTGTCGATACAGCTTATGTCAATAACTAGCTCAAGGAGGACAGTACTTTCCCCCTTTAATGGGAGCATACATTCTCCAGCTCACCACCACTCCCAACACTACCAAGTTCTTAAGCCTGATTTACTTCAATCACTTGTATTACCTGCTCGGCCCCTTTAGGTCTTTAAGTTTGAGTTCCCCAGACCACCATTATAATCACTGCAACTGTAGGAGTCCCAGGAAATTAAATGTAATATGGTATGGAAAAAATTCTGTGAAAGTTGCCTTTAGAAGAATCTGTTATCTTGATGTAGGCAGTTTTTATGATAATTTTCCTTTTTCTGGTAAAACATGGTTAATAAAAATTCTAGTTAGTTTACTTCTAGTTAGCTAATACCAGATTCGCTAAGTAGCTGTTTCCATATTGTCAAGAATAATTAAAGATTTTGTTTATAATAAGGTAAAAAAAGCCTTGCCTTCTCACTGAACCATTTGAAAGATCATTTTATTGCATGCAATTTTCATTATAAGTATGCAAATACTGGAACCATAAATATTTAGTGATTCAGTAAAGACATCAAGCATGCTATTGTCAAGCTAGCACTGAAGAAACTATACGTGACTTAATGAACAAAACACCTCATTGAATAGACAACTATTTCTGAAATTTAAAAAAATGAAAGATAGGTGTTATTCCTATGCAATTTATTTTGCTGAAAGTTTAAGAATTTAATCACCATTATTAACATTTTATTTTAGGGTTTATGATAAATTGAATGCAAATTGAAATACATTTATAATCTTAGCTTCAGATCAGTACTTCTACATTTTGTTACTATAGAATATTATTATAAACTATTATGCAGTAATATTCTGAGAAAATGCATTTAGTTATTTTGAATTCACAAAGAAATATTGACTTGCAGGTTTTCTTATACTTATTAGAGTTAAATATTTGCAATCCTTCAATATAAGCTTGAAAAGTTATTAAAGTTTAAAAATTAAAAAAAGAAAAATTCAGTTATTAAAGCTTATACCTTAATGTAAACGAAAAATTTAAATGATTATAAAAATAAAAATATTGTAAGCATATTGAGATTTTAATCTGTCATTTCTGCACCAACTATGCTAATAATTAAGACATGGATATTTAATCCATCAATACAAAAAAAAAAGGGAATTGCCAGATTTTTCAAAGTAAATAATGTAGTTCATAGAATCTTACTTTGGCTAACAGGAATATTAACTATTAACATTTATGGACAAATTTCTAATGGGTTTAAATACTACTAATGAAAAGATTAACAAAATGCTTTATGGTATAATTTATATATTCCTTAAGGAAAATAATAGTACCTAGTCTTTTCAACATCTTTTTGTTCTCTTCCTCATCTGTCATCTTCTTTTTCTGTGTTTCCATATAGTAACTATAAACTGACAACGTTTTTAAATTGCACTAAAGGCAAAGCAACCTTTCAATGCAAGGTGAATACATGATGTATTGATTTAATACCAAATTGTGTAATAACCACAAATCGAGAAACTAGTATACAGCATGTGAAAGGCACATATAAATGGAACTTAACAAACCCTTAAAGAAATAAATATTATTTAAAATGCCAAATATAATTTTTCTATTCTATTTCACTTAGGTGTTGTTTTTATCTAAAAAGTAAATAATAATTTAAAAATAACAGTAAGTATTTTAAACACATTTGGAGAACATGAAAATGTCTTTAGTTCAAATAACATTGACATAAACTAAAATTCTAATATCAGAATGATTTGTCAGAGAATTCAGGTCTTTAATTATCTAGATTTATTCATTTTAACTATTCAAGCCACATTAAAAGAAAATATCTACAAAATACGTTACAAAAAGACATTTTCCTTATTTGTGGTTAATTTTATCTTTTAATGCTATTAATCTATTATCTAATTTATATTGTGGTAGAAAGACTGAAAACTGGATTAAAAAATAACTAAACTGCTTAAATATCTTCTTGCGGCTCTCAATATAATTTGATAGTGAGGGTAGTCTGTTCTATTCGAAAAAAAACAATTTGGCATCAGCAGTCTAGGGTTGGAGCATAAAAGCTCTATTAAAAAATGAAGAATTATATTAATAAAAATAGAATGATTATATATATATATATTAGATGTATGTATATAATATATATATATGCTTGTGTGTGTATACGTATTTAATCCACTAGTGACTTTATATATATAGTCAATGGGTTAAAGCATCACTTGGGCCAATTCCAAAATGATAGTCCTTGATACAGTTCTTTCTTCCAATCGTGTTTTGTGTTTTAAAAACTGTAAAACATTTCATAAATACAGAAATGCATAAGATATATGCTCAATTAAAAGATAATTTTAAAATTAATACCTTTATAATCACCTCCCAAGTAAAGAGTAGTCTTCCTGAATAAGTTATAGACAAGTAGGATTTAGCTCAATTTAGAAAAATCTTTATAATAATTACAAATGTTCAAGAATATGAACTGTCTCATAGAGGGCTCTGAACTGTTCAAGCAGATTGGACAATCAACTATTAGTGGTACCTGTATAGTGTTAGAGCATTCATCACATTTAGGTACATACTGGAATAGAATTCTCATGTCAAGGCCAGAAAATTTATGTTTTTAAAAAGCTCCCCCAGTGTTTTGTTTATGATCCTGATTTGAGAACCAATGATAGAGGAAGAGTCCGAGTTTAGTTCAGGGTACTAGATAGTTAACTTCTAAAGTCCTTTCCAATAATGGCCTGTGGTTTTCTGGATATTATATGCTAACTATAAAAGAGAAGTACTAAGTTTCAATTTTAAGAATAAATCATTAGCAGAAAAGTGTGATCAAAAGGAATATGATGATTATATTTCATAACAGTTAAAGGATTAATGTAAAAGGCACTAAATTTTACCTAATACTTTGGTATTTAATATCTTGATTTTTAGAATTATCTTTCTCATTTATTGTCTGAGTTCAGTAGTTTTAACGAAAAACTGCATTAAAAAAAAGTGACTGAAATAGGCACTCATTCATTCTTCAACAGGTGTTGAGGACCTATGTTATGCTCGGCAGTGTTCCAGGTACTGGGGATATAGCAGTGCTCAGAACAGATGAAGACTCTGCTCCCATGGAGCTAAAATTTTAGTATGCCCTAAATATTGTTCTCTGAAAGAAGCATGCCTGAAACACCGGTTCTTTTTCTTTTGTAATTATAATCATTTATACATATTGAACGTAAATTCTAAATTTATTTAGTTAGAGCAGCAACAGAAATTTAAACTAGAAGAATCCCCATCTCAAAATGTAAATAATAAAATCTGGTCTGTCCATCTCTCAAGTTTACTGTTAAAATCCCATGATATATACATATATCATATATGTATGTAGTTATTACATAGAAATATAACTATATAGTATAATAATATCATGTTATACATATATACATATATTACACATGTATGAGATATAAAATCAGTTTTTAGCCAGGAAAGCACCCTACAAATGAGATATTAACATTATTATTTGTTAAAATCATGACTAAAATAAAATGGTGAAGACTCTGAAAGTATAACAGGACAATGGGGTAGCAATATTTTATCTTAACAGAAGTCTATAAATATCTCCTTATAATATTCACTCATTATTACATTGACTGACCTTGAATATTTTATTTGACAAATGTAAGAAAATTTGTTTATTTTGTGTAATATGTAAAACTAATTCTTTTAATGAAGAGGATATATTCCAATTAATAGTAGAAATGAGAAAGTTTAATGATGTGTTGAAATATTAGATATGAGAATAATGGACTCATAATCATTAAATAACAATGTAAAATGAACCTGGTAATGAAAATGAGAGAGAAAAAATAAACAGACATTAGGGCAAGAATAGGTTAGAGCAATTCATAAAGAGGGGAACTGGGAGAGAATCCTTTAAGCATGTGCTAGATTAGAGCATGATACCACGTATACATAGACGCACACATACATTCATGCACATACGTATATATGACATAAAGGGAGCTCTAGAGCGGTACTCTCTTTTATTACAGCTAACAGTTCCAAGCCAATGTATTGTTGGAAGCATAGAAAGAGACAAATAGAAAACGGGCCAATTGTCAATTCCATCTCTTTATACTATGGCTTAATTGCTTTGTTTGAAGTGATTCCCTAAACAATAGACAGACTGAATTTTTAAAACATATATGAAAAGTCAGCAAAAATGATCAATTCTCATAATATTTGTGGAAGTATATAAACTATTTTTATATTCCCACTATTAGTGTCATTGCTTGAGAGATAAATCTCATTTTGTATTCCTTGGATACCATTTTTCCTCTTTGCCGGATTTGTTAATCCTTACTTGATTTTACAATTCATTTCCTAGTTCCATCTGTCAGCCTCTTTAGAGATAATATCAATCCCTATAGTAAGTTTTTTAGTTCCAAGGACCTCTTCCAGGCAACCCCATATTTTGCACCATAATTTTATGCTTAAACTCAGCAAGAATAAAAATATTTATTTTACTGAAAGAATAGAGGCTGAAGTTTGAAATGGAAAAGTAAAGCATGCCAATGAGTTTTAAGCACATTCCCTGAATAATTTTGAAAATATTACACTAAAATAGTTCCATCATAAACAAAGTGTGGAAAACGCTGGTTTAAATACGACTTTATTATAGCACTTCTCAGAGTGTTCATGTATGCTATGAAGCTTGATGAGAAGGACAGTATGTGTAGTAGTTCCCAAATTTATTTAGTGGAATAATTTTTTTAAAGCGTCAGTGCATGGGATTAACTTTCTGAAAGTACACTTGGAAAGCACTGATTTAAAAGATTCAGTTTTATATTTCTAAGTGTTAATACCTCATATTCTTACTTTGTTGAATGATTTTAGCTACAGGCCTTCTCAGATTCATATAGCAGGAATATTTTAAAAAGACTAAACAAGAGAAGCCATGAGACTTGTGTGCAAAATAATATGTAATGTTTTAATTACTGTATTTTTTATATTTTAAAAACCTTATGCTTGATTTGAATCAAGGATAAGAACAACTGTTTAAGCTTCTCAAATATGTTCTTAAGCTATTAATTCAGAGAAAGACTTTAATGGTTAGAGGCAGCAAGAAATCATAGATTTTTCTTTGGAGAATGGTTTTTCTACCTTATATAATGAGAAAGAATTTCACTTATTTTTCTTGTCACAGTTAATGTCTTCAAAAGGTATTCTGTAGTGAAATGGAAGGAACCCTGAACTTTGATTACAAACGATATGATTTTTATCACTACTTTGACACTTATCTAATATTGGGCAATTTAGATAACCTCTTATAACATCAATTTTCCATCAATCTGAGCTTCAAAAAGAGCTTTAAGTGAAATACTTAAGTGGCTTATTAAAATGTTTTACCAATGGGAAGTTTTATTATCAAATCAATTTAATTACTTTTTATACTTTTTGTTCTACATTGTAATTATTTCTTCACTTATCTATCTCCCCTCTAGACTTTAAGCTCTTTGAGGAAAGGAACAGGTCTTGTTAAAAACTATTTTCCCTATTTTAGCACAGGGTCTAGCACATAGATGTTAAACATTATTTGCTGAATAAAATGAAGACAATTTAAGAAACAAAATAATTTTAATTCTATAACCACTAAAGGTCAACCATATCAAACTATGAAACAAACCTTATAAACATTGTCCACAATCTCTGCTATATTACTTTGTGAAATTATAACGAAATATTTTGGTGCTTCAGAAAATATTTCTCTTGTATGAAATGCAAGATCGATCTATCCTATTCTGAATTGTCATCTGGCAAAGTGTGAGGAAAGTTTGTATGGAATATGCAGTTCTAACAAGCTAAAATATGTGAGAATTTTTTGAATTTATTTTTCCTCTTTCTGATTCCTTTTTTTAAAACCAATCTCTACTATTTACGAAATGCTTGTCATGTGCCAGAAACAGTGTTGAATGCCTTAGGGGCATTATTTTATTGAGTTCTCATGACAACCCTCTAAGAAAATTACTATTATTAACTCTAGTACATGAAGAGTATTATTTTCCCAAGTTTATATTGTTAGAAACTGGCAAAGCTAGGACTCAATAGAGTTCTGTCTGAATCCAGAATTAACTTTTATTCATTATGCTATATTACCTCTTATGAATGTTTTTAGAGAACTTAAGGCATTATTTCTTATAATACTAAAAATTTGGATGATGAAAAGTGATTGAAGACTCATTGTATGCTTACTATGAGTCAGTGTAACAAGCATCAAGTTCTCATTCACGCTTAGCAAAGCAAGGCAGTCTAATCCTCAGGGTGCCAGATTGAAACTATAAATCTCTATATATGACAGGTATACCATATAAGGTAACAATTCATAGTGTGAGACACAGAAATAGTAAAAGAAAGCTGAGTAAATAATAGAGTATCTAGAAAATACACAGTTGTTTTCAGACAACTATGTATCTACTCAAAATATTTTCATAAAATGTCTCAGAAGACTAATTCTACACATTTTCTTACTTTTGACATCTCTAAATGATAATCACTATGTTACATCTAAAAATCCTGTATGAAATCTAACAAGAGTGGGAGAAAACCATAAGAAAAGATAACAAAAGGCTGGGTATGGTGGTTTATGCCTGTAATCCCAGCACTTTGTGAGGCCAAGGTGGGAGGCTCATTTGAGAGCAGGAGTTCATGACCAGCCTGGGCACACAGCAAAATCCCATCTCTACAGAAATGAAAATTAAAAAAAAAAAAAATTAGCCAGGCATAGTGGTGCATGCCTGTAGTCCTAGCTACCTAGGAGGCTGAGGCAGGAAGGTGCTTGAGCCGAGGAATTAAAGGCTGCAGTATGCTATGATTGTGCCACTGTACTACAGCCTGGGTGACAAAACATGACCCTTGTCTTTTAAATAAAAAAAAAACAGAAAAGAAAAATGAACAAAAGAGATCATTAGAATTTAAACATTAGGCAAACTCATACCAATCTTGGAATATGCCCCAAAAGAACAATGTAAAGATAATTCTGTTGAAAGATGTAAAAATGAGAGAAGTGACTATTCACCATATATCAAATTAGTAAACCAACCAACCAACCAAATTTTTCCTAAATGGAATACATATGAGCCATGAAATACACAACTATGAAGTAATTTCTACTGATTTCTGAAATAGAAATTTATTTCCATTGGAGAAGGGAGGAAAGACCACCTGGACTATTGATTTATTTGTAATTTATTGAGACAGGATCCTTCTCTCTGTTGCCCAGACTGGAATGCAATGGTGTGATCATGGCTCACTATATCCTTGACCTCCTGAGCTCAAGCTTTCCTCCTGCCTCAGCCTTGGCATGTGCCATCACAGGGAAACTTTTTTAGTTGTTGTAGAGATGAAGTGTTGCTATGTTGGCTACGGTGGTCTTGAACTGATGGGCTCAGGTAATCCTCTTGCCCTGTCCTCCCAAAGTGCTAGGATTACATGTGTGAACCACCAATACCAGCTTGTCCTGGACTACTTAAAATTTTTGTCAAAGAAGACTGCGATGAGCATACCGGTTATTGCATTATGTCAGAAGTACCATGTTGGAAGCTCTATTCCTACGTAAACTTTCACTGTAAACTTTCTTCACATTTGTAAACTTTCATTGTTTTATTATAATCAAATTTATTCATATACAAACTTTTACTGAGTCCCTACTATGTATGAAATATTGTAGATATTGGGAGGCAGAACAATAAAAAGATGATAGATATACTTTGCTCAACTAATCAACCATGATAGACTATATACTTAAATAACTGTATCACAGGAAAGAAAATGAGTGTTATAAGAGAAACTATTATTTTAAAAGAATATCATATATAAGCTGCAAAGAAGAGAGAGAAGGTGCATCATGGAAGAATTCACATGTGAGTTGAGTGGGGAACGATGAGTAGATACTTTACTCATAAAGAAACCAGAAGCCACATTTCAGGTAGAATAATCAAAGTGAACATACACACAAGGAACAAAGGCAAGATCCTGGAAGAAGAGTCAAGGAGAAATGCAAAGGTTTGAAGTCAAGATATGGCTAAAAAATAAAGATTGGAATTGTTTCTTCCTTAAAATCCTAAAGTCTCAGGCCAGGTGTTCTTGGATTTTTTTTTCCACTTTTGTATCCTGAAGATTAGGTCTCATTTTTCTGTATGGAGAACCAGATTTTGAAAATAAAGTCATACTATAGTACCACACTATACTAATGTCATGGCATCTAACAAAATAATATTCATGCATGAAAGTTCTTTTATTTCAAAATGTTTATTTTACTATATCTATAAAATTCAAAATTGTGTTAAATTTGTTTATCATGAGGGATAAACATGATTATGAGGGAGTAACTAACTGGTCAGAATACTGCATTTAGTTAAGAATAACAACTATAGATTAACTGTCCTTATTTGCTTTTAAAAATAAATATTGAATATGATGGAAGCTACAGCAGCAGTTTTTTCTACTATAATTATTTCATACAGTAGAATTCATTCCAATTTCATGATTTCTCTACTTTCATACTAAATTCATTTTACTCCTTAATGTACAATCAGTGAGAAAAATGTTAGGAATTAAATGCAAAAAGAGCATAAAAATGCATTTTATCCCTGTAGCTGACAAGTTAATAGAAACACTATTTACCTGTAGATTAATCAATAGTGGTAATGCCATAAAACAAAAGTTGAATATATTAATCAAAGATAAGGAATAGTTTTAATGTATATAACTCTAAATTGCTATTTTATCTATAATGAAGTTAATTAATCAGTAAAAATTAATCTGTGCAGGCATCTCTGAATAAGGATAGAATAATCAGTTATCACAGAAATACAAATTAATAGAAGTTACTATATTACAAGGTAAAACTGTAAAAGTCTCTTAAAATTTATGTAAGATATGGGAATAAATCTTAGGCTGGAGGGGGGGCGCTCATGCTTATAATCCTAGCACTCTGGGAGGCTTCAGTAGGAGGATCATCTGTGGCTAGGAGTTCAAGGCAAGCCTGGGTAGGTAACATAGCGAGACCCCATCTCTACTAATTTTTTTTTTTTAATTAGGCAGGGATGGTGGCATGTACCTGTATAGTGCCAGTTACTTAGGAGACTGAGGTAGGAGGATTATTTGAGCCCGGAAGATTGAGGCTGAAGTAAGCTGTGATGGCACCATGGAGAAAGAGACATTGTCTTAAAACTTTTTTTAAAAAAAATTAACACTGATCTCCAATTTCATATCAAATTGATTGAGAGATGTGGTATCGAATTAGAAATACTATCAGTTAGTAGAAATGACTACCCTGAAAGTGTAGCAACACCAGTAGCAAGGAGAACCCTTTCCACTATGTAGAATGCAGTATCAACCTTTAGCTTGTCTTAACTAAAACCTGGTACTTCCTTAAACACGCTGTTTCCCCTGAAGTTCTTTCTAGTGACAAATACTTATCCTTCCTAGGTTGTAATATTTCTGGCTAGTTGCTACTTTTTCTTGACTATTTATCTTCAACTTTTATTTGAAAGTTTAACTTTCTTCGCAGTTTATGACAACTGGCTATGCTAACTTACACCTCTGCCCCTCCTGACACCCAACACCTTTTATTTCCTTTCTGGCATCTTATGGTAACTCCTTCATTTACTGAAGTCCTTGAGAGCTGGCTTAGACTTTTCTTCAATTCTCCATTTTAACACTATCCTAAAGGACTCAAAATAGTCATTACAAAAACCTAACCAACTGCCTCATAATCCCAAACTTACATAACTTCAGTTACCTTCATATTTATCTTCTCTTCCATTACACTCTATTCACGCCAATGCTACATTACATAGTTTTTCAACTAACGGAATAGCGTCTACACAAAATCTTACATTTCAAAGACATATTCTCTTTCTCTCTTTTTTTTTCCTTGAGAAAGGGTCTCGCTCTGTCATCCAGGTTGGAGTGCAGTGGTGTGATCTCAGCTCACTGCAGCCTTGACCTCACTGGCTCAAGGGATCCTCCCAGCTCAGCCTCTCAAGTAGCTGAGACCACAGGTGTGTAGCACCATGCCTGGCTAATTTTTGTATTTTTTGTAGAGGCTGGTCTCAAACTCCTGGTCAAGCTATCTACCTGCCTTGGACTCCGAAGTGCTGGGATTACAGGCATGAGCCATCACATGGGCCTCAAAGATATATAACTAAAACCTCTTACCTCCCAGAACCCTATTTTTACTGTATCATATAATTTTCAATTCTTGGATTTCATCTATTTTATTCTACTTCATCAGTTCCCACATGAACTTTTCTTCTTTCTTATTTAGCACTGACATTTACACAAGCACTCTCAGTTTCTTTCTACTGCTATTTTTCCAACAACTCCATCCATCAAAACTCCCACTACTCAATAAATGCTATAGCATGACTTAACTGTTTCCCTACTTTACCTGTCTCAATGCTACTGGGAAAGATCACACTGCTCTCTCATGCTGGTGTCTCTTGAAACTGTCTGCAACCTGCAGAACTATTCATCAACCCTTTAATTTGTCCATGGTCAGCTACTTCTCATATTTTCTTCAGTGATTATTCCAAATCTTCAAACCCCCTAACTCAACTTTTAAACTCTAATATTCTTACCTCTTATGTGATTGAGAAAATTAAGGCCATCAGGCAGTATTAACCAACTTCCCAACTCCTTATCGAAAACTTATCTATTTTCATATTTGTTTTTCCTTTGGTTCAAGCCAGTTTATCCAGCTATGTTTTGATCCCATGTCCTCCTCCATCTTCAGGTTCTTACTCTAGTAGATGTGCCTCCTCAGTCCTCTGTCTTCAGATACATCTTCTCTTCAGACCATGTATGTGACCTATTCTCAAATTAGTCACTTGCAGGGATCCTATACAGTGACTGTGAAGTCATGAGTACACTCAAGTTTACCACACATGGAAAATAACATGATGGCATATCAACATTTAACCTAGTAATTTTCCTAAATTTTTGAGAATAATGTATTCTATTAATTGAGAATCTTCAATATGTAGAAAGTTCACAGTTTTAGGCTAATGATTATATTTATGCCCAAAGAATAAATTCTGGACAGTAACAAAAAAGAAAAAAAAAAGCACCTTCTCTTGAGAATAAGGTATGTGTTTTATTGATCTTCAGCACTCCAGAAATTTAAAAATATATGCAAGGATGAAAAAATAGAAAAAAAGAGATGAATGAATATTTTAGGGAAAGGTGGCTCTGAAAAAGTATTAGAATAAAAGAAAAGATGCCTGACAAACTAAACCCTAAACAAAATATTGTTTGCCTATTATCACCACTAGTCATATTTACTGAAGAAGCAACATAGACTAGAGAATCTCCTTCCTCATTTTTTTCAGAGACTTTCTTTTCAGCATTTAAAAAAATATAATTCATAGATGATAAAATACAACCTTTTAAAGTATATGATTCAGTAGCTTTCGGAGCATTCACAAAGTTGTGTGACTGTCATCACTGTCTATTTCGATAACATTTCATCATCCGAGAAATGAACTCTATATCTATTAGCAGTCACTTGCCAGTCTCCTTTTCACTTAACCCTTTGGCAACAAGTAATCTGCTTTTACTTTTCTCTACGGATTTTCCTATTCTGGACATTTCATATAAATGGAGTAATACAATATATAGCCTTTGTGCCTTTCTTCTTTTACTTAGCATAAGTTTTGCAAGCTTCATCCATGTTGTAATATGAATCAGTGGTTCAATCCTTTTCATAGCTGAGTAATATTTAATTTTATGAATATACCACATTGTCTATCTAATTACCAATGCAGAGATCTTTTTCTCTCATGTTTTCACAAATTAACTACTTTAGAGAAATGGACTACTTTTATTTTATGCTTTTATCCTAATGAGCTTGTGATATGGTTTGGCTGTGTCCCCATCCAAACCTCATCTTGAATTGTAGCTCTCATAATCCTCACCTGTTGTGGAAGGGATTGGGTGGGAGATAACTGAATCATGGGGGTGGGTTTTTCCAGTGTTGTTCTCATGATAGTGAATACATCTCATGAGATATGATGACTTTATAAAGGGTCTCTTGTCTGCTGCCATGTAAGATGTGCCTTGCTCTTCTTTCACCTTCCTCCATGATTGAGAGGCCTCCTTAGCCATGTGGAAATATGAGTCAACTAAACCTCTTTTTATTTATAAATTACCCAGCCTCTGACATTTCTTCATAGCAGTATGAAAATGGACTAATACAGCTTGGATTTATGAGTTTTTTTTTTAAGATAAGAATTTCCTATTAAACTAACCTCCATGAGAGATAATATCTCAAATTATGGAAGGAGAAATGGGGTTACAGAGAAATAAACATATTTATGAGGCAATTAAGCATTAGAGACAACAAGATCTGGTAAATGAAGGGAAGGAACTGTGTCCAGTGGAGAAGAACTAGTAAGTAGTGATGCCCAGGTTTCTGATTTGAGCAGTGCAAAGATACCAGGCCATGAACTGAGATTGAGTGTATAGAAAGAAGAAAGAGTAAGTTATTTATTTTGACTGCTGGTTTGGTGAGGGATATAATGAATTTTATTTTACATGCTGATCTTAATATGCCCCTGGGACATATGGGAAGATGTCCATAACCCAAGTGGACAGTTCTTGCAGATAATTAGGAAGAAGATCTGGGCTGGAAATATAGATTTGGAAATTATCAATACATACATGCTACTGGAAGCCATGAAGCAGAATGCACTATCAAGATATATGTAGATAATGAAGAAAAGAGGGCCCAGGATGGGATCCCGGAAAATGTCAACATGGAGGACGTACAGAAAGCTCACAGATAAGATAGAAGTGGCCAGAGAGATGTATGGAGAACTAAGAGACAATCATAAAAGCCAAGAGGGCAAACAAAATGTTTCAAGAAGAGACTGGTAATGAGATCAAATTGTAAATAAAATTTGCCTGAGAGCTTGATAAAATATACAAACTGCTAACTAAATTTAGCAGCATGCATTATTTCAGTTATGTAACAAAAAGTTACATAACTCATAATTGTAATAAAATAGAAGTAGAAAAACAAACCCTCAAAAAGGAGGTAAACAAGGGAGTAGATTTTAGGTACCCCTAACACATACAAAATAAAAGAAAGACAGAAAGGTAACTATATGAGATAAAGGGTGTGTTAAGTTGCTTGACTAAAGTAAATGCTGCGTGAGTGTGTGTATCTCAGGCATATCAAAACATCATGTTTTACACATTTAATATGTACAATAAAAAAAGATGAAAGTGAAAAATGTCAGCTATTATATCTAATATGGTAATATTAATAAATTCCAAGAAGGCTAAGCACAGTGGGTCACGTTTGTAATCCCAGCACTTTGGGAGGCCGAGGCGGGTGGATTACTTCAGGTTAGGGGTTTGAGACCAGCCTGGCTAACATGGCAAAACCATGTCTCTACTAAAAATACAAAAATTAGCTGGGCATGGTGGTGCATGCCTGTAATCCCAGCTACTTGGAAGGCTGAGGCAGGAGAATTGTTTGAACCTGGGAAATGGAAGTTGCAGTGAGCTGAGGTCATGCCACTGCACTCCAGTCTGGGCAATAGAGTGAGACCCTGTCTCAACATATATGTATCTTCATATATATATCAAAAAAGATATCAAATATATATTCATATATGTATTATATATAATACAAATTTTATATATAAAATATAAAATTATATATAAAATATGTATTATATATAAAATATATGTATTATATATAATATATATTTATACATATAAATATGTATTATATTATATATAAATATATTATATATAAATATGTAATATTTCATATATGTATTATATATTTATATATATTTAATATTATATGTATTATATATAAATATATAATACAATATATATTCAATTCCATGGAATATACATATATATATTTATATATTAATCTCTCCACGAAATTGAATGGTATTTGTTGGCCATTGGTTTTTGGCATTTCACTTGAATTTGCTGACAGACTAGATAAAAAAGGAAATATAATAGGCTACATTGTTTTCTTATCAGTAAGGCAGCTATAACAATTCTTTAAGAGAGATAATAATAAAATCTTAACGTTTTACTTAGACTATTCTAAAATGGATAAATGGTATAAGAAGCAATATCAAAATGCTTGGATAGCTAATATAAAAGTAATTCTATATGGCTATCACTGTTTAACAACTTTCCATGAGCCTCTTCTACTCAATATAGTAGAGGAGGTTCTAGCCATAAGTTAACCAACATAGTAGAGGAGGTTCATTAGGCAAGAAAAAGAAATAAAAGGGATTCAGATTGAAAAAGAGAAAGTAGCTGTGTCCCAGAGATTCTGGTACACTGTGTCTTTGTTCTCCCTGGTTTCAAAGAATTTATTTATTTCTGCCTTAATTTCATTATTTACCCACTAGTCATTCAAGAGCAGGTTGCCCAGTTTCCATGTAGTTGTGTGGTTTTAAGTGAGTTTCTTAATCCTGAGTTCTAATTCGATTGTACTGTGGTCTGAGAGACCGTTTGTTACGATTTCTGTTCTTTTGCATTTGCCGAGGAGTATTTTATTTCCAGTTATGTGGTTGATTTTAGAATAAGTGCTGAGAAGAATGCA
>CAUYQU010011453.1:0-21190 GCA_963574635.1 Cheracebus regulus | reverse complement strand
TTATAGTGCGACTTAAATATAAATTTTAATTTTTTTTAATATTATTTTGGGTAAACTCTGGACCTTTGGGTTTTTTTTTTTTTTTTTTTTTTTTTTTTTTTTTTTTTACCAAGTCTTGCTTTGTCACCAGGCTGTAGTGCAGAGGCACAATCTTGGCTCACTGTGATCTCTGCTCACTGTGATCTCGGCTCACTGCAACCTCTGCCTCCGGGGTTCAAGCAGTTCTCCAGCCTCAGCATCCTGAGTAGCTGGGGTTACAGGCACTCGCCACCACACCCTGGTAATTTTTGTATTTTTAGTACAGACAGGTTTTCACCATATTGACCAGGCTGGTCTCGAACTCCTGACCTCAGGTGATCTGCCTGTCTCAGCCTCCCAAAGTGCTGGCATTACAGGTTGAGCCACTGCGCCTGACCTGTTTTTTTTTTTTTTTTCCAAGTTGGAGTCTTTTGGGTACCAGCCCAACCCCGTACGTGGGTGCCCTTAGTGCCAGCGACGACGAGGGATTGGGAAAAGGAAATCAAGACAGAGACACAAGAGCAGAATTTACCACGTGGGTCCAGGGGACCAACACAAGCATGGGAACTGCATTGGCCCTAGCTCTGGGCTCCAAACACTTTTATTCTGTGCATAATCTCATTGATCTTATGGGCATGAAAGGGGAGGGTAAAGGAGTAGGCAAGATAGATGGGAGTAGAGCACTTGAAGATCCTTCTAAGACATGCTAAACTAGTGCCCTGAGCATTTAACAGCACTTAAGATCCTTCTAAGACACGCCAAACTAGTACTCTGAGTTTATCACTGATTGTTATCAGGGTGTGGCTACATCAGAAGTATAGAGGATGAGGAGCCAAGGGGTCTGACCACACCCAATGCATCAAGGGGCTTTTATCTCCTGAGCATTGAGGACTTAGAGCAATTAAAATCACTCCATATTCTGAGAACCTAGGCAGAGCCTGAGGCGTTCCATGATCTCTGCCCTGCAAGGCTTTTCTCCTCCTTGCCAGCTCCCTTCTGCAAAGACCCTTCCGGATCTTGTAAGCAGAGGTTGCCTCCCTTCTCAGAGATCTTTCTAAAAGCCCTCTTTACAAGGCCCTCCTGCAGTCTCCACGTTGAGAAGGCATTCTTGGGACTGGAGCAGTACTGCCTGCTCTGCAACCACCCCAAGGTGTTTCCCAGTGTTACTGCGCTCTCGGATGGTCTTTACCTTAGGCCTCCTGTTGCCACTTGATTTCTAATTAACTGCACCGATAATATAGTTTAGTTTGGTGTATAAACTTAAATGTACTCTGAGCCAAGCAAGCTTGTAATTATTTAGCTAATTAACATAGGTCTCCCTCTGGCCATCTTGACCCACAGAGTTTCACTCTGTCGCTCAGGCTGGAGTGCAATGGCCCAATCTCGGCTCACTGCAACCTCCGCCTCCAGGGTCCAAGCAGTTCTCCTGCCTCAGCCTCCCTAGTAGCTGGGATTACAGGTGCCTGCCACGATGCCGGGCTAATTTTTGAATTTTTAGTAGAGACAGGGTTTCATCATATTGACCAGGGTGGTGTCTTGGCCCGGCTGGTCTTGAACTCCTGACCTTGTGATCTGCCTGCCTCAGCTTCCCAAACTGCTGCTGGGATTACAGGCGTGAGCCACCGTGCCCGGCCTGTTTGTTTTATAAATATGGGGGAAGGCACATAATTGTTGGGGGGACAAGTAGTAACACAGTAATAGCGAAGGAGAAAATGTTCAGAGGCCCTAGAACCACAGGAATTTAGAGTCCCTCTGAATTTTGCATTTACTTTCTTGTGCAAGTTTTCAGGTAGTTCTGCCTGTGGCTGCAGGCTTTTTATTGACAGTTGATTGGGATAAGTGACGCTGTGGAGCAGGTGAAGATTGCCTTCCACTTTTCCCACCCTCTTATTTCTGTGCTATTACCTCTGTGCTATAGTCTTCTTCGTGAACACATCAAGATGAAAGTAAGCCAGCCACACTTTAATTTCCGATAAGACAAAGGCTGAGTCATTTAGCACGTGGTTCTCTTGCCAGGTCAGGAGCAACAGAGAGACTCTGGTATAGATGATGAAGCTAACATGTGGAACCAATGATACCAGCAATGCTAGGGATATTGATCTAGTAATACAGATAAGAGCATTCATGAGGAAGAGAGCAAAAAGAAGAGCTTTTCTCCTTTACTGGAAACCCCTTTGCTTCTGGAAATAGAGCTTGATCGGTGGTAAAATGGATCATGTCAGAACATGGAAATTAGAAATACCAGCCGAATCCCAATAAAACAGTAAAAACCCAGTAAACAAATAAGTGTAGATCAGGTACATCGTCAGTATCAGATGTCCATAGGACGATAACAGGTGGAAGTACTGGCGACAGAAGGAATCTACTAGCTGGCAATAAATAGGCACACAGGCAGTCAGGAGGCATGAGGAGCCCTGCCATGTTGTATCAGTCAGAATTCTGGCAAGAAATAGATGGCCCACTAAAATTAGGATGATTTGAAAAGACTTTAACTAAGGGACTATTTAAGAAAGTATGGGCCAGGTAAAGGGAAACCATGATGGATAATGTTGTACCTCAGGGCTGGTCATAGTGGAGATGTTACCAGCCCTGGACCAAAAGGAGAGGAAAGGCATGGCTATTGCAACTAGAAAGGAGAAAGGCACATGAAATCTGAGGTGACCACACAGGAAGGGAGCCAGGAGGATGAATTCTCCTGACTCACTCTCCTCTCTCCCTCTGATCTCATGCCTGGACACTCATCGGCTGAACTCAGCTGGAAAGAGAGCAAAGGAGCCCAAACAGGTCCAACTCCAGAGAGTGGGATAGAGACAGCTAGGGAAAGGATCTGGAGGGGCAGAGAGAGGATCTCCTTCTCTAGCATTTAAGCAGGACTATAGTCTAATAAACACTGATGAGCAAGCCAGACTCGTCTCTGGGGGAATGGTATTACAGGGCAGAAATTTAAGCAAGGAGGGCCCTGTAAAGGACTTCTTGAAGTGAAAAAAGCAAAATCTTCTTGATGGAATTGACAGCCTGTTGCAAAGCTGACTTGATGATTAGTTTCTAAGTTCTGGCTTGAGCCCTTCTTCAGCCTGCTTATGGGTTACCAACTAGGTGTGGTTGCCAGGTTCCACTGGGGTCCTCAGCTCCCTCATCTGTAAAGTGTGAATAATACTTGTTCCTACTCCAGAAGGTGTCTGTGAGGATTAAATGAGTTAGTACAGGTTAAATGCACAGAAAAGCACCTTATATATATTAAATACTTGTAAATGTTAGCTATGTTTTTATTCTTATTAAGTGAAAGAGGCAGGATTGGAGACATCTGAGGATGTCATATAGGGCAGTACAGGGAGCTAAATTGATTCCTTTTCTGGATAATGGTTACACATATGAAAACACATGATATCACTGCCTATTCATTCAAATAGCTTCAGTAAAAGAACATCCACAAACTCCAGAAACATGAGAATGTTTTTCTTTCCTTTCTCATTGTGGAAAATATAAAATGATTCAGGTCTGTAGCGCCTCAGAAATAATAAATGTAATGTTTCTTTTCTCTTTTTTTTGGAGACCGGGTCTCCCTCTGTCTGGGTACCCAGGCTGGAGTGCAGTGGCAGGAACACAGCTCACTGTGGGCTAAAACGCTCAAACTCCTGAGCTCAAGTGGTCCTCCCACCTCAGCCTCCCAAGTAGCTGGGACTATAGGTGTGTCCCACCATGCCATGATAATTTGTTTTATTTTTTGTAGAAATGGATTCTCATGATGCTGCTCAGGTTGATCTCAAACTCCTGGGCTGAAGCAGTCCTCCCACCTCGGCCTCCCAGATCACTGAGATTACAGGCGTGAACCACTGCACTCGGCCCAAACATGTTTCTTAGGCTCCTGCATAATCTCTAATCCAGTCCAAGTTATGCCATAATAGTTTGGCAGCATCGTTGAACCATCCCAAAGCATATGGACCATGTTTTTAATGATGACATTGCCAGAACAACTTGGAAATTGAAAATATTTATGTCATTTGAAAGTGAAGGAAGTAAAAACAGTAAGGTGAAATGCTACGTAATGAACATTAGTAAAACCTAGTAGTTTTTCCTCTGGAAGTCAGAACACTTTGGTGAGAAAGCCATCCATGCATTGTTTTGCTCAGCAGAGTGTTGTCTGAGAGTTGGAGTGCTCAAAATGCACCCAGCCATTTACAGCCATTTCAATCTTGATTTCTTTTCCTCTAGAACATATATAACTAAAAATAAATAACGTAGACATCTCCCTCCTTCATACCCCATCTTCCTAAGCAGCTGGACAGAAACTAGTAGTCCATTTTATAGAAATCATTAAGCCAGCCACTGGATATTTAGAATTACATTGGCACAAATTTCCTGCCACTTTGGAATTCATTTAGCGGGGAGTCATCAGTTCATATTCTGACTTGAGTACTACAAGGGGTCTTTTATGTTTATACATTTCAAAACTGATAAAGGTATAAAGCAATCCCAAACTTTTGAAACCTATGAAAGGGTACTTAGGTTTTATTGTAGTGCCACACTTGCCTTTCAGAATTTTAATTGAATTCATAATAGAGAACTTATATTTAAATACAAAGGCAGATGAGACACCTATATTATATTTTGATATTAATTTAGTTTCCTTAAGTTTGGTGACTTTTTTTTTTTTTTTTAAGCGATGGGGTTTCAGCATGTTGGTCAGGCTGATCTCAAACTCCTGATCTCGTGATCCGTTTACCTCGGCCTCCCAAAGTGCTGGGATTACAGGTGTGAGCCAAAGTTTTGTTTTTTAGTATTTCAGAGATGGCTTTTGAATTCCTGCATTAGGTATGTCATTGATTTGTTAAAATTAAACATAAATGCATTAAGAATTTATGTTTTGATTTGCTTCTATTAGTCACAAAATTCCCGTTTTTCTAGGTTTTAATTCTGAGATACTGTGTTTTTCATAATTTGGATGTTGTTTAGGACATTGTTTTTCAAATTGTGGATTATAATCCATTAATGGGTTGTGAAATCAGTTGAATGTGCTAAGACCAGCACTGTTTTTAATGAAATAACGGAACAGACAGAATAGAAACTGAGAGAGTGCATTGTATATAGTAAAAGTGAATATGTTTCTTAAAATTTTTAGTTGTGTGTGTATGTGTTTTCTAGATCAAAATGTATTTTTTACTGTAACAGTCAAAAAAAATTAAAGCCATTGGCTTATATTATTCCTCCAACCACATCTTTTTTTTCTTTTTTTGAGACAGAGTCTCACTCTGTCACTCAGGCTGGAGTGCAGTGGTGTGATCTCAGCTCACTACAACTTCTGCCTCCCAGGTTGAAGCGATTCTCGTGCCTCAGCCTCCCCAGTAGCTGGGATTGCAAGCACATGCCACCATGCCTGGCTACTTTTTGTGTTTTTAGTAAATACAGGGTTTCACCATGTTGACCGTGCTGGTCTCACACTCCTGAACTCAGGTGATCTGCCCACCTTGGCCTCCCAAAGTGCTAGGATTACAGGCATGAACCACCACACCACGCCCCAACCACATATTTTAAGTGTTATCATGGCTGTGTTTATGTTTCATCTCATCTCCTGCAACTATCTAGAGAATTAATAATATGCATTCTTTTAGTAAATAAATAAATAAACTGGGGGCACATAGCCACATAATGAATTTTTTTTACTACATATTACATAACCATATTCATAATATTCCTTCTGAATTTACTAATTAACAGCTAACATAAACATTGGATCACCTGTTTATGGAATTTTTTTTTTTTTAAAGACGGGGTTTCACCATGTTGGTCAGGCTGGTCTTGAACTCCCGACCTCAGGTGATCCACCCACCTTGGCCTCCAAAGTGCTTGGATTACAGGCATGAGCCACTGCGCCCGGCCGTTTATGGAATTTATAACATAATATTGACCTGAAATCTACTGGGAAGTAGACATTCTAAATAAGGTCTGATATGTCTATATCTGCACTCCAGCCTGGGTGATAGAGTAAGACCCTGGAAAAAAAAAAGGCTTCTTCAGCTTTAGGTTGGGACATTGAAGCACTAAGAACAGAACATGGTACAAGGTCTCCATGTTGGTGACAGCAAGGACCATTCTCAGCCTCAAGCCCAACGCACCACCTGGAAACAACTTTTTAATTTATTTTTTATTATCAGTGCATGCCAATCATGCCAAACAAACAAACAAAAAGATAAAATTAGCACTAGTGCTTTTAAAGCAGAGTGGAGTGTGGATTATTTTGTTATTGAATTAGGTGGCAAAGGATTGTGAGATTTGTTTGTGTGTTTGTTTCTTTGTTTGTTTGTGACAGAGTCTTGCTCTTTCACCCAGGATGGAATGTGGTGGCTCAGTCTTGGCTCACTGCAACCTCTGCCTCCCGGGTTCAAGTGACTCTCCTGCCTTAGCCTCCCAGCCTCCCAAGCAGCTGGGATTAAGGTGCACACCACCATACTGAGCTAATTTTTGTATTTTTAGTATAGGTGGGGTTTCACTATATTGGCCAGTATGGTCTTAAACTACTGGCCTCAAATGATCCAGCTGCGTCAGCTTCCTGAAGTACTGGGACTATAGGCATGAGCACTGCAACCAGTAGATTATGTTTATTATACAATGACATTATAGTTGTGCTGAAAGAACATAATATATGTTAACATTAGCTAACTAAGCACTCATCACAATATTTCCAACTCACAGGAAAATAGCAGTCAGAAAAATTAGGAAATTTAAAATGGAATATCTCATATTTCATTATAGCAGAATTTCTTCACAAAAATTGAAAATGAAAACTAGTGCAAGCAAAATCAATTTATTATGGCTCATTTGCTAGCCAAGAAGGAAAGCCATTTACAGATACTGAGTTATAATAATTGAATTATACTTGACTGCAGTAGTTTACAACTATTAGCCTTTCAGCAATGATAGTTGCCCAAGGGGTTGGGGACATTGGGAGCAGCAGAATAGTCAATTAAATAACAGGCAAGTAACTGTCAGTTTTTATTGGTTTTAGCTGCTCAGTTTTTTTATTTGAGAAACAAATGCTGAGTTTAGAGTGACTAACAAATTAGTCTCTATAAATAGCCTTTGTGAAAAAAACTGAGGGCAAAAATAGTTTCAAAGAAATTGAGAAAACACTAATTGAGTACAACCTGAAGTGGAATCTACTAAGATGTGTTACAAATATGTGTAGAGCAGAAAAATAATTAGACAAATTTACAGAACTTATGACAATGTAAAGTGTTTAAAACCTATGATTATTCATTTTATTAGTCATCAGCAGGTACTTTGCAGAAAATATTTGAACCATTATATGTATTTTTTTTTAAAGAGTTCCCACTATGTGGGAGGGGATTCCAGAGAGCTGGAAATCCCCATTATGTGTAGTTTTTTAAAAAATAGCTTTATTGAAATAACATTCACAAACCAATCAGTTCATCCATTTAAAGTATATGATTAATCCAGACACAATGGCTCTTGCCTGTAATCTCGGCATTTGGAAGGCCAAGGCAGGAAGGTCACTTGAAGCCAGGAGTTTGAAATCAGCCTGGACAACACAGTGAGACCCCACCTCTACAAAAAAATTTTAAAAAATTAGCTGGGCATAGTGGCACACTCCTGTAGTCCCAGCTATTTGGGAAGCAAAGATGGGAGGATCACTTGAGTCCAAGAAGTCAAAGCTGAAGTGAGCCAAGATTGTACCACTACACTCCAGCCTGAGCAACAGAGCAAGACCCTGTCTCAAAAGAAAAAAACATTGTACAATTCAGTCAAGTATGGTGGCTCATGCCTATAATCCTAATGCTTTGGGAGACCAAAGCAGAAGGATCACTTGAGGCCAGGAGTTCAAGACCAGCCTGGGCAACATCCAGAGACTCTCTCTCTATAAAAAAAAAAAACAAACCTAAAAATCAGCGTGCTGTCATAGTGCATGCCTGTAGTCCCAGCTACTCTGGAGGCTTAGGCAAGAGGATCCCTTGAGCCCAAGAGTTTAAGGTTGCAATGTCTTGTGACTGTGGTGCTATGCTCCAGCCTGTGTGAGGGAACAAGACCCTGTCTAAAATAAAACAAAATAAAATAAAGTATACAATTAAATGTGGAGGTATTTTTTTGTATACTCACAGTATTTTGCAACCATCACCACTATTCATTTTTTAAAACATTTTTCCCTTCTAAAAGAAATGTTATACCAATTTCCTCTCCCCAACCTACTCCTCACCCCTAAGAAATCACTTATCTATTTTCTGCCTGTATAAATTTGACTATTCTTCAAGATTGTTTTGGCGATTCTGAGTCTCTTACATTTTCATACAAATTTTAAGATCACCTTGGCAATTTCTGAAAATATGTATTATTGAACCAATAATGTCAACAGTGAACATTCATTCTTGTGGACTTGATTATCATTAACTCCATGAATTTTTTCATGGAACTTCAAATAGAAGTTGACTATTCTGACTTGCCCTACTACCCAGCATTTTGATAGCTTAGCAGTGGCAAAGTTTTACTGCAAATATTTGCATTGGGACCAAGATTGAAATTTTTGTGAAAGAGACTGCTGTTCCATACTCCTATGGCTTTTTAAATAAGCTTTTGTTGTAGACTTAGTAATGTTTCTTAAGTGAATTGTTAAGAAATTAGAAGACAAAATTATATAAAAAACAAGCACCTATAGCAAAACTTCCGATGAAGTAAAGTCCTTTTAACAGCTAATTTATGATACATAAGTGATATCAAACTACTTTACATACTTCCTCTGTTGTCAAAGGTTAAAACAAAGCATGAGACCTTCATCCCCACTCAGATTTGCAATGGCTATATTTTTGAGTTCAAATTACAGTCCCAGCACTGCCTCTCAGATCTCAATGCAAATGCAAGATAAATTTCCATATTTCAAAATCCATTTTATTGTGGACTTTGAGGCTCTTCCTCCTAACCTTTGATTGGGAGTAATTAGTCTTCAAAGTATGACATGTTAAAAGGCAAATATCAAAAGAAGAATCTAATAAAATTCTTTGAAAGTCTTCTAAGAAGTTAATATGCTCAACTAAAATTATAAGCTCATCATGGGATGTATGGAGTTTCTTGGTGATGGTTATACAATATGGTAAGCATACTAAAAATCATTGAATTGTACCCTTTAAATGGGTATACACACTTTTAAATGGTTAAAATGGTGAATTTATATGTTGTGTAAACTTTATTTCAATTAAGAAAATTGTAAGTTCATGGAATATATGCCAGTACCTATCAATGTGAAAGACATTTTCAAAGAGGAAATATGTAAAATTTCATTACAGGTCAGATGAGCATTTGGAATTGATTTTGTTGATAGGGAACACTAACTCTGAACCCCAATTAAGCAAGATGGTTTTTGTTAATTCCATTCTTTTCATTAGTAAACTTAGCTTACAAAAAGTTGTACTCAGTTGTTAGATTTTGAATTTTGTGAAAATTTGTCTTCTCTTGCTGTGTAAATACCTGTGTAATATCCTACATTTGGCCTATTGGCTTGCAGTGCTTAAAATACTTACTGTCTAGCCCTTTGCAGAAAAAGTTCATTAACCCTGTTCTCGCAAATAGACTAATGGGTTTACTAGGAGGACAGTTTGTATTTATGGAATGCTGTTAAGAGTATAACCGTGGTTAGGGATTGCTTATGACAAACATACCTAGACTCTGGATTTATAACTTCCTAGAGAGTGTCATGCAAGCTACACAGCTCTTCAATATAATATGGAGAGGTATCATAACTCAAACATTCTCACTGTGTGAGGTAACCCGCTAGATTAATTTAGAGGCCTCACCTATTATTCTGGACAGAGTGCATGGTGTGAGAAGGAAGGATCTAGGAAGCTAGCGGGGATTCCCTGGATCTCTTCCTACTTTGCCTGTGCCCCTTGATTGCTTTTTATTTTGCTTTTGTGGGTTTTGTTTGTTTGTTTGTTTTTGTTTTCTTCTTTGGAGACAGCGTCTCCCTCTGTGGCCCTGGCTGGAGTGCAGTGGCACGAGCTCGACTCACTGCAACCTCCACCTTCCAGGTTTAAGCAATTCTTCTCAGCCTCCGGAGTAGCTGGAACTACAGGTGTAAGCCACCATGCCCGGCTAGTTTTTTGTATTTTAGTTGAGATGGGGGTTTCACCATGTTGCCCAGGCTGGTCTTAAATTTTTGAGCTCAGACAATCTGCCCACCTGGGCCTCCCAAAGTGCTAGGGTTACAGGTATGAGCCACAGCACCTGGCTTGATTGCTTCTATCTCTGAAATTATTTGTAAAGATTGATACTAGGCAAGCTGTCTGATATTTGTGAGTGAGATTTACAGTACAATCCTGTGTTAGCTCAAGCACTATTCATGTATTTGAAAGGCTTAAGTAAGTTTTCAAAGAAGAGTCACAACAAGCATTTTTGGCAAGACCATCCAAATATTTTATGCTTAGAGTAGATCATAGTTTCACTTAAAATAGGAAAAGAACTATATTTTCTAAAATAATGACTTAGTGTAATTTGGTAAGGAGCGTATGTTACTATCTGTTCAACAGTCCACATATTTCTTGAAGACTTCTAAGCTCGGTCCTTTCTCTAAAGCTTTATTATCTGTAATTAAATATTTTTTCATGAAAACAAACCAATATATATAAGTAGTAAGGATGGTGAGACCTAACACGCTGCATCATTTGTACATAGCAAAAGTTAAATTTCATCATTTAACGTCACTCACCACACCTAGCAACTTTTTGTATTTTTTATAGAGATGGGGTTTTGCCATGTTTCCCAGGCTGGTCTTCACCTCCTGGGGTCAATCTTCCCACCTCAGCCGCCAAAGTGCTAGGATTACAGGTGTGAGCCACCATGCCCAGCCTACTTTATCAGATTTTGAGAAATGATTATGCCTTAAAATCTTTATGAAATGTACTATTGCCTTTGAGATTTTTCCCCCCATTTTTTATGGCAGAATTCTTCAGTTTGTACCAAGGAAAATCTTGCATTTCAAGACTTAAGAACTTTTAGCAGGGAAAAAGCCTTTCAAGAAATTCTTATTGATTTCCCTGGAATATTTTAGTCTTTGATTCTCATGAAATCTATTATTAACATCTTTTTCCTAAAGACATATAAGGTCAGTCCTCTGAGATATTGTTTCTATAAATTTGTAATGTTTCTAATCTGTTTTTTAGACTCCTTATAACTGTTTGACAAGAAAAGACTTAAAAAGATGAAAAAATGTTACAGTGTTTGATTTTGTAAATGACAACTCACTGCACATCACATCATGAAAATATGAAAATCTTTGTGACGATGATGAAATTGAAAGATTTTTGCATCAAATGAAAATGTGTATTAAATTCATCAGTGTAAGAAAGAATAGGAAACATTAATAAAAGTGGTTTATCTGAGTGGCTGGTACCATTATGAAACATACAGTTGTGAATATGTTATGTGTCCTGTTTTTGTTTTTGTTTTTAAGGGAAAACATTAACTTTTGAGCTACGTCCAGAATAGCATCATCTACATGGGTATTCCCTACTCCTAGGATATCAGAAAACCTTTGATAACTAATTGAGAAAATGCAGAAGATCTTGCAGACAGATGAAATTACCAATACACAAGCTTTTAGAAAAGGAAAGAGGAAAAGGACAGAGACAATGGACTCAGAAAATGGAAATAGTGACATGGATAAAGGACAGGTTGGTTTTTTGTTACCTTGATTCAACTTTATTATCTAGCTCAATCATAATTTTATGATTTCTTTCATAATTTATTAGTGCTTCTCCCTCTTCTATTATTTCATTCTTCTTTTTATTTCTTTATTCAATGGAGGAAATATAATCCTTTTTTTTTTCTCTTTTTAAAAATGTTTTGTGGAGTCAGAGTCTCCCTATGTTGCCTGGGCTGGTCTCAAATTCCTGGGTTTAAGTGATCCTTTCACCTTAGCCTCTCAAAGTGCTGAGATTACAGGCGTAAGCCACTTGACCATCTTATGTTCTTTTTTTTAAATGTTGAACTGTTGAGTTAGAAACATACTCAACAGACAACTTACCTGCTTCTATTATTCAATAACAGTCTGAGAAATTAAAGATCAGCAAATTGTCAGAAAATATTTTCCTCCCCCCCAAAAACTGAAAAAATTAGAATTCCTCATCTTTTTTTTTTTTTTGGAGACAGAGTCTCACCCAGGCTGGAGTTCAGTGGCGTGATATTAGCTCACTGCAGTCTCCACCTCCCGGGTTCAAGTGATTCTCCTTCCTCAGCCTCCCAAGTAGATGGGACTACAGGATCCTGCCACCACACCCAACTAATTTTTGTATTTTCAGTAGAGATGGTGTTTCACTGTGTTGGCCAGGATGGTCTTGATCTCTTGATCTCCCAAAGTGCTGGGATTACAGGCGTCAGTCACCCCGCCCAGCCAATGCCATCTTTAAGACTGTTGTTTTTCTTTTTAGACCTCAGTTTGTGGCCTGTCCTTATCACTGGTTTGGTCAGGGCACCTATCCTATTTTTATTTATTCATTTGTTCCTTTTAAATCTGAATTCCCCACTTCCATACCCCTCCTATGCTTTGGACAACCAATCAATATGTTTATTTGTGTATCTTTTTATTTCTGTGTTTTTGCAATACATATATTTGTGTATGTCTCTGTAATATATTGTTTTATTTCATATATCCTTAATTATTGAAATAAATATTACATTCTTATGTTTTAAAATGTTTTTTAAGGGTGAACAGTGAAAAGTCTCCCTCACATCCCTGTCTCCCACCTACCCTGTTCCTGCCATCAGCCTCCCAATACAAGTAATTACACTTATTGCTTTCTTGTTTATCTTTCTAGTGTTTCTTTGTTCAAGTAAATCAAATATGAATGTACATTTTTATCCCCGCCTTTGGCAAAAAACTAACCATAGATATTGCTTTATACTTTGCTTTTTTACTTAATATATTTTGAAGATATTTCCATTATTATATAAAGAGCTTTGTCGCTTTTACAGCTCCATGTTATTACACTGTGTGTATTCACCATCCTTTAATTAACTGGTTTTCTGTGATAGATATGGGTTGTTTCCAATATTTTTCTTATTATTTAATACAAACCACATAATACTGTACCACCTTATGTGTACATCATTTGGTGGTACAGTAGTGTTATAATATAGATCTTAATCTGTTTCTGATTTTGAATCAGCACTGTTTTTTTTTTAAATAAATTTTATTGTGTATATTTCGGGTATACAACATATTATTGGAAATATACAGACAGTAAGAAGGTTACTATAGTGAAACATATCCATCACTCACATAGTTGCCCATTTAAAAAATTTTTGTGACAAGAGCAGATAAAATCTACACATGTAGCATGAATCCCGAACACAATACAATTTTATTAAGTATGGTCCTCGTATTGTACATTAGATCTCTAAACTTGTTTGTTCTGTGTATCTGCTGCTTCATATCCTCTGACTTACGTCTCCCCATTTTATCTCCTGTAAGCCCCATCTGCCCTGGTAATTACTGTTTTGTTCTCTATCTCTGTATATTTGAAAGTTTTTTTTAGATTCCAGATATAAGTGAGATCATGCAATAATTTTCTTTCTGTGTGTGGTTTATTTCACCTAACGTAACATCCTCCAGGCTCATCTACTTTGTGGCAAATAGCAATAATTCATTCTTTTTTAGGGCTCAATGATATTCCACTTATAAATATATTAATACTATGGTTTCTTTATCCATTCATTCACTTTGCTTGCTTCCGCACAATTAGCACTGTTTTTAATATCTATCTATATTACTCTGTATACATCTGATCCCTTGCTTCTAGCTGCTGAATAGTACCATGTTTTATTTATTGTTTCCTCAGTGATGAATACTCAGGTTACCTCCAGCATCTTGCTACCACAAACAATGACAAAGTAAATATCCTTATATATGTCCTTTTAAGAAACTGTGTGAGGCTGGGTGCAGTGGCTCACGCCTATAATCCCAGCACTTTGGAAGGCCAAGGTGGGAGGATCACTTGAGCCCAAGAGTTTGAGACCAACCTGGGCAACACAGGGAGACTCTGTCTCTACCAAAAAAAATAATAATTAGCTAGGTGCAATCACTCATACCTGCAGTCCCAGCTACTTGAGAAGCAGAGGTGAGAGGATTGCTCGAGCCTAGGAGTTTGAGGCTGCATTAAGCTGTGTTCTCACCACCGCACTTCAGGCTGGATGACAGAGCCAGACCTTGTCTCAAAAGGGAAAAAAAACCTGTGTGACCATTTATCTGGGATAATACATGGGAGGGTGAGTTATACCTTTTAAGTTATATGTTTATTTCTAGTTCGTTTGACTAGAGATTATGATTACTTTTCAAGAGTGTTCATATCAGCCTGCCTGTCTAGCATGTGTTTAGGAGGTTCCTATATTTGTACTTCCCTAACCATTAGCAGTAATATTCAGATTTCTAATTTTTGCCAAATTGATGGGCAAAAATGATACTTCATTGTTTTAATCTCCTGGTGCAGGTTTGGGGGAACTCAAGGATTGCTCGAGAGGTAAAACAGTCACATGCTCTTGTAGGCCGGTATTGAGACTTCTTTAGCAAAAATTTAATAGCTTTCTAAACCACTTCTTTCTTTTTTGTTCCATTGAAATTCACTATAGCCAGAGATTTTATTTGATCACAGACTGTAAGCCTAAAAACTGTTCTCTTCAATTACGGCATCTATGTTCAGCCTCTTTTCTCTCCAATTTATGACAATTATCTAAACAACCATACAAAACAAAAAGCTTGAAGGTAACACCCTGCATGTGAAGCTTACCTCTGGGCTGGATTTCATTATCTGGCAAGAACACTTAAAGAACTCTTGAGAAAGCCTTGAGGATACAGTCTTACCTCCTGCTATTTAGACATAAAAGTAATTGGCTTTTTCAAAACTTGAAGATTGAACATCATTGTACTTTCAGTTCGTTTAAATTGCATGCTGCACTAAGAGAGCCTTCCATGTCTGCTTGCAAGCTGACCAGCACTGAAAAGGAGTAGCTGATACACACCAGCATTCTTCCAGGTTCAATAAGCGTGTGGTCTGCATTTAAAGGTATTCCAGGTGATCAAATATACCCCAAAGTCTACCAAGAATCAACAGCTATCCAGCGTGCCTACCACCTGACCTCAGCAATTCAAATATATTTCAGGTTTTAGATATTCCTACTTCTGGGTACTAAATTTTGGACTAGTTATGATATATGTTGCACAGGCTATAAAAAAGACCCAAATAGCATAATAATGGCTTATACAGGATGAAGTTTATTTCCCTCTTACTTCATAGTAAGAGCAGTTTAGGGGCGCTATGGCAGCTCCACATGTTGAGGGTCCCTCTTACCTTGTTGATCTACCTTCCTCAACACACAGCCTCTATCTCTTGGTCTAAAATGACTGTCCTCACTCTCTCATCATGCTTCCCCTCTGCCAACAGAAGAAGGAGAATACAGGCAGAAGAAGGCATGCCTGTTTCTTTAAGGTTATGCAGAAGTCGGTGGTCCACAACACTCTTGCTCTTATCCTGTTGGAGGGAACTTAGTCATATAGTCACACTGAGTTGCGTGGGAGTCAGGGAAATGAAATCTTGAGCTGACATCTCTGAGCCCAGCTAAAAACCTTTACTGTACTGTACAAGAATGGGAGAACAGATACCTGGAGACAGATGGCAGTCTCTGCACTGTCCATTTTTCTATTAGGTTTTTGTTTTCTGTTTGTTTTCTTGGTTTATTCTGGTGGATTTCCTGTTCTGTCAATTCTTACTGATTTGCACAAATACTTTATCTATTATAGAAATTGGTCTCATATGGTTTGAGATATTACAAATATAGTCTTGCAATCTAATATGAGTCTATTAACTTTACTTCCTTCCACTGATGCTTACAAATGGATTGGCTTTTGCCTTATGTCCTTTCCTTCTTGTAGTAACTTGCTAAAACTTCCTAACAAAAACTAGACCATAGATTGTAATTACTGCTCATAGAATTATGGTCTCAATAGGCTATCTTCAGCTTTTAAGAGTTTCTTATTTCTATTTAATCAATATGTCATTTTTTCTTTAGGATTTATACGTTTAATGTGAGTACGTTAGCTATTATGATGTTAGTAATTTGCATCACTATAAAATGTATTGTACGTATATATATATATATATATATATATATGCAAATACATATATAACAATGAAATATATAAACATATACATATATTTGTACATTTATAAAATGAAGGTTAGGGCCAGGTATGGTGGGTTGCACCTATAATCTCAGCTACTCAGGAGGCTAAGGCGGGAGGATTGCTTGAGCCCAGGAGTTCAAGGCTGCAATGAGCTAAAATTGTGTCACTGCACTCCAGCCCGGGCGACAGAGCAAGACCCTGTTTCCAGAAAGTAATAATAATAATAATAATAAACAAAATAAAGGTTGAATGTAAATCCTACAAATCATATAAAAATCTATTGTATTTTCTGTAACCAATCTCATCTGGCTTTCAATTCTCCATTCTTGATTGACAAGACAAGAAAAAGCTTAAACTTGTTTATTCCTTTTCTAGTGCAAAACAATCTTTCTGAGCTATTATTGTTTAAGTCACTTCAGGATTTAAGCCTCAATGAATTCTAAATTCTTCCCTTCCTCCACTTTCTACTTCTTTTCTTGGGAAGTGAACCAAGTTTTTCAAAGTCTTACCTTCAGCCTCTGGGGAAAGATACTTGATCTTTTACTGAAGTTTTAATTTTCCTGCCTTGTTACAGGGTGTCCCTTGGTGTTACCATTGAGCCAATCCTTACAGATCCACTAGGGATTCTACTGGTAGCTGCTCTGAAGTTTGCCATCCTGGCACACACTGCCATCCTCTATAATGTTCTAACACCTTGTGGCTTCTCTTTCTAGATACTAAACTGTTTGTGTTTCTCTTTTTTTTTTTTTGAGATGGAGTCCCGCTCTGCCACCTAAGCTGGAGTACAGTAGCATGATCTCTACTCACTGCAACCTCCACCTCCTGAGTTCAAACGATTCTCATGCCTCAGCCTCCCAAGTAGCTGGGATTACAGGCATGAGCCACCACTTCTGGCTAATTTTTTGTGTTTTTAGTAGAGACAAATTTCACCTTTTGGCCAGGCTGGTCTCAAACTCTTGACTTAAAGTGATCCACCTGCGTCAGCCTCCCAAAGTGCTGTGATTACAGGTATGAGCCATCGTGCCTGGCCAGCTGTTTATATTTCACTAGTTCCCCGAGAACTTACCTATCCCCTAACTAGGACACAAGCACCATTTGGATTCTCTGGCTGTTTTGCATGACCTCTGGGAAATCTGGATGCCATCTCTGGCCCTTTTGTCTGGACACCAATTTGGCCATTTCCAGTCTCTGGCCCAGAGAGACACCATGTTGCCCCAATGCTGAGCATGAGGGCTCCTTAGAGAACTTGAGAATGCACTAAGCAAGGAGCAGCCTGCTGTTCTGGGATCGCCCCATTTATTCATATGTCTCTATCATATACCCCCAACCCCTGGAATTCATCTTTTTTCCCCCAAAGGGCAGGGCAGGAAGAGCAAAGACATTTAAATCAGATTTCAGGCCAATTAAGTTCTTATTCCCCAGATTCCACCTCTATGCACCATGTCTTTTCTTTTCCTGGGCAGTAGAGGCTTTCTTTATGTCATACTTTTACCTCTTCTACTCTCACGTTAATTTTTTAAAATTTTATACCACAAACTTATAGGTTTGTATCCTTATAAATTCCACTCTGTACTCCAATTTTCCAGATTTTTATATATATATAATATATATACACACACATATGTGTGTGTGTGTGTGTGTATATGTGTGTATATATATGTATGTATATGTGTGTGTATGTATGTGTATATATATATGCCAGTTTGGTAGTTTGAGAAAATCTTTTTGTCTTGACCCAGCTTGAATGTTACAACTTAAAAGCATGTTTTCAAATAGTTGTCTTGGTATTGACCTTTAAGACTATTTTTTAAACTAAAAGGTAAATGTGAATGCTTTTCTTTGACTGAATCTGTTCTCTACCTTCTCTGATTCAATAACCCCCCAAATTGAGATCCCTTATAGCATAGTCTCAATCAGAGGGTTGTGAATGGGAAATATGAATGGAAATGGAAAAAGGAGATTAATTACAGAGAAGGAAATTATGTTGTTCACTAACACGATAAAAATGAATTTTTTTTTTTTTTTTGAGACAGAGTCTCTGTTACCCAGGCTGGAGTGCAGTGGCATAATCTCGGCTTACTGCAGTCTCCACCTCCTGGGTCCAAGCGATTCTCCTGCCTCAGCCTCCAGAGTAGCTGGGATTACAGGCACATGCCACCACACCTGGCTAATTTTTTTGTACTTTTAGTAGAAGCAAGATTTCACTACATTGGCTAGGCTGGTCTTGAACTCCTGACTTCAAGTGATCTAGCTGCGTTGGCCTCCCAGAGTACTGGGATTGCAGGCATGAGCCACTGCAAACAGCCAAAAAAATGACTACTGAATGTTTACTATGTGCAATGCAGTATAATAGATATTCTCTATATATTGCCTCAAGTGAGCTTTCATTTTTTACTTAAAAAATACGATGCACTCCAATAAATCTGCTGCCTATTCCAAGACCTAAAACATTACTGTAACTCATAACTTCCTATAGACTCCTCGCCTACCCCATCCCCTGCCTGCCTCTTTCTAAAGGCAATCATATTTAATTTTGCTTAATTTACTTGTGTTTTAATAGTTTTATGGTCTGGGTGTGGTGGCTCATGCCTGTAATCCCAGCACTTTGGTAGGCTGATGTGAGCAGATCACTTAAGGTCGGGAGTTTGAAACCAGCTTTGGCAATATGGCAAAACTTTGTCTCTGCTAAATATACAAAAAAAATATAGCTGGCCATGGTGTCACATGCCTGAAATCCCAGCTACTTGGGAGGCTGAGGCAGGAGAATCACTTGAACCCAGGAGGTGGAGGTTGCAGTGAGTCGAGATCGTGTCACTGCACTCCAGCCTGGGAGACAGAGTGAGACTCCATCTCAAAAAGTAAATAAATAAATAAATAACAATAATACTTTTATAAAAATATACATACACACCTATAATGTAGTCTCATTACACATTTCTATTTAAACATATGGATTATATATCACATATGACATATTTATCTAGATAATGTATCATTAGTTTTATCTGTTCTCAAACTTTACAAAAAGTATATTATATTATGTTTACTTTTGGAACTTGCATTTCTCACTCTACATTTTACCAAAAGTAATTCATTTTGGTTATAATTTATTCACTATCAATGCTGTATAATATCCCAGTTTGTAACTAACACAACTCATTTGCCCATTGTCCTATCAATGGGAATTTGGGCTGTTTTCAGATTTTCGCTATTATGAACAACACTGTTATTGAAAGTCTTAGACATATTTCCTTGTATACAAATGTTGAAAGTGTCCCTTATGTATAGACCTATAAATCAATTGCAAGATCAGAGGGTAGATGAATGTTAAACTTTACAAGATGTCAAATGTTTTCCAGAGTAGTTTTGCCAATTTACATTCCCACCAGCAATGTGAGGAAATTCCATTGATCTGCATCTACTCTATGCTCTTGTCAAGCGCATTCATTTTTTTTGCCCCAAATGATATCTCATTGTCATCTGGATCATCTTTTCCCTGACTGTTAATGAGGTTGAGCATCCCTTTGTGTATTTATAAGCCCTGTGAGTTTTCTGTTCTGTAAATTGTTTATGTCTTTTGCTTATTTTTCTGTTGAGTTGCTGGCTTCTTTTTCCTTACTGATTTGCTGCTTAACAGTATTGCAAATATCCACCAGTTGTGATGTGTCTTTTCACTTTCTTTAATGTGCCTTAATGAACAAAAGTTCTTAATTTTAACTGACTTTATTAATCTTTTTAATTATGATCAATTATTTTATGCCCAAGAAATTCTTTCCTGCCCTAAGTTCAAAATACTTTCACTTAGTTTTCTTGCAGAACTTAAAGTTTTGTTCTTGATGTTTAAATTCTTAACCCATCTGAAGTTGTGTGTGTGTGTGTGTGTGTGTGTGTGTAATAAGAGATCCATTTCCTTTAATTTTTTTTTTCCAAATGGTTAAACAATTTTTCTAAGCTTTATTTGTTGAACAGATCCCATTTCTGTAGTAAGCTGCCATGCCACCTCTGTCATGTCAAAGTTCTTCATCTGCATGCATCTATTTTGGGCCACTCTCTTCTTTATTTTTTTTTTTAGACAGGGTCTTTGTGTTCCAGTCTGTGATGTGATCATGGCTCACCACAGTCTCAATCGACAAAGCTCAAGCAATCCTTCCATCTCAGTCTCCCAAGTAACAAGGACCACAGGTGTGCACCACCATGCCTGGATAATTACTGTATTTTTTGTAGAAACATGGTTTTGCCACATTGCCTAGGCTGGCCTTGAACTTCTGGGCTCAAGAGCTCTTCCTGCCTCAGCCTCCCAGAGTGCTGGGAGTACAGGCATGAGCCACCACGCCCAGTCTCGCGTCACTGTCTTCTATTTCTTGGTCATGTTGCCTATCCCTGAACCAGCACCCTACTGTTTTAATTGCTCTAGATTTTTAATAAGCCTTTTTATTTGTGAAGAAAGACCCTGCTCCTTATACTTCTTTAGCATTGCTTTGGATATTCTTGACCTTTTGTTCTTCCATATAAATTTTAGAACAAATTTATTAGGTTACCAAAATATTTTGTTAGATTTTTTTTGAAATCATATTAATTCTATGGCTCAATTTTGGGATAATCAATGTTTTTTTAAATTAAGGATTCTACAGGAGCCAATCTTGAGATCTCTTCCAAACTCCAGTGTTTACTAGATGTGTGATCTTTAACAAATGACAATATCTCTGAATCTATTCTCTCATTTGTAAAGTGGGCATTTCATGTAAAGGTACAAATAAAGTACCTACAACACCACTAAATGTCTGGTGGACACTCAACAAGTAATTTTTATCATTTTCACCAATAATTTTGCAATCTAATGAAAACAATATTACTTGTAAATAATGAACCACAATTACAGTTTCACAATAAATTGATAATGGAACAAATGGCAAATTAATTAAGCCTTCTTATCTTTGAACATGATTCTCTCTACATTAATTTAGATTATCTTCAGTCAAGTTTTTTTTTTTTTTT